>CALNHX010004087.1:0-135081 GCA_940337035.1 Agriotes lineatus
TGATAACTAACTTTGACAGCTACCGACTGCAGACACATTCACCTGCGCGTCAAGGCCTCTTTATTATGACATAAATTATAACTGTCATAAATGCAAACCTTTGTTAAATCGAGATTTATGGATTAACAACAGTAAATTTAAGGCCATACAAAAAATATTGTGTGCAAACTCGTGCTAAAAGTGTTTATGCACGAGACATGTTATGAAACTCAGCCTTCGGCTTGGTTTCATAATTTTCATGTCTCATGCATAAACGTCTACTTTTAGCACTTGTTGCAGAAATGGCTATTTTCTACGACCACTACTAAAAGTAGGCCTTTTAGCGCTAGCTTTTTTCACTAAAAATGACGTATTATAAATGAGCGTGTTAAAATTAAACAGCTGGTGTCGAATTTAGAATTTCGAACTGGAAGCGAGCTTATAAAGTTATTTTAGTTACTTCTTTCGTTAGAGGTAAAATGTTTTTTAAATAATTAAAGCATTATGTAATGAATAAAGTAAAATGTGTACATTTCTAAATACCTTTGATAACTTTGACAGCTACTGGCTGCAGAAACATTCACCTGCGCGTCAAGGCCATCTCTTTATTATGACATAAATTCTAACTGTCATAAATGCAAACCTTTGTTAAATCGACATTTATGGATTAATAACAGTAGGCCGTAGAAAAAATATTGTGTGCAAACTCGTGCATAAACGTCCACCTTTAGCACTTGTTGCACAAATAGTAATTTTCGCAGGTGACTCTTTAATAGCTATTATTCAACAAGTGCTAAAAGTTGACGTTTATGCACGAGACATGAAAATTATGAAACGAAGCCGAAGGCTGAATTTCATAACATGTCTCGTGAACAAACGCTTCTTCAACTTCCTGAGGTTCTTGTAGACGAAAATCAAGCCTGATGTTTTGAGTGATATGATATTTGAATAATTCCCAGTCTGTGTTTTTTGTGCAAAGTCGAAGTGAAGGATTTTTCCAGATTATTCCAGTACTTAGGGTAATTATGATCGGGCTGTGATCCGAGCTTAGATCTGAACAAGGTTCAATTGCTGCATTTAGTTCAGGTATACCTTTAATTATAGCAAAATCTAGTAAATCGGGTATTTTATTCACATCGCTGGGCCAATAAGTTGGTTCGCCGGTTGTTAGATAATTTAGATTGTTGTCTTGAATGATTTTTAAGAGGTTTCGACCTTTGGTTGTAGTTAGTCTAGCTCCCCAGGAAGTATTCTTAGCGTTCCAGTCGCCAGCTACCAGGAATTTTGATCCAAGTTGAAGTACGAAATCTTTATATTCATCACAAGAGATGGTATGTCTAGGCGGACTATAAATTGCAGCGATTGTGATAGGTAATGGCAGAGCTTCAAGTTTAAGTATTGCACTTTGTATTTTGGTAGTTACATACGGTTGTAAGATGTAATGCTTTAAGCTTGACTTAATGATTATGGCTGATCCTGCATGAGCAGTGCCGTCCGGATGGTTTGCGTAGTAAAGGTTGTAGTAAGGTATTTTGATTGTCGTTCTTTCAGTTGCATGACTTTCGGATATTAGAAGTATGTCAATTTTGTTTATTTGTAAGAATGCAATTATTTCTAGAGCATGGTTAAGTATCCCGTTTGCATTCCATGCCGCAATTCTTAGTGATGTAGCCATTATTTTGTTATTTTATTGATGACGGTTGTAAGCATGGACAGTATCATGCTATTCTGATTAAGGAGTTGAGAAAACAGGTTTTTGAATTCGTTTAAGAAATTTGACAGTTTGTCAGTTATGTCGATATTGTTTGAATTATTTGTTGGAGGGACTGGTAGGCCAGACGCTACCTGAGCATAACTTATTGAGTTCTGGGTTAAATTACTGTTAGCTTGCTGATTTTGAGGGTTGCGATGTTGCGTCAATGGGATATGTCTGACTGGTGCCCTTGGATTATTTTTGTTTCGAAGATTGATTAAGTCGCGATAAGCTGTGCAGCCTTTATAATTTGCTGGGTGATTGCCGGTACAAAGTGCACATGTTGCTGGTGTTGTTCTGTTTTTTGTGCATGATTTGGTGTCGTGGGATCCGCCGCATTTAACGCATCTGAATGGCTTTGAGCAATACTTTTTGGAATGGCCATAGCATTGGCATCGTGTACATTGAATGATGTCTGTTTTGGTTCTAGGTGGTTCAACTCTGATCTTACAATGTTGTAGGAATTCCAATTTAAAAATTTCCTTGTTATTTTGCTGGGGCTCTAAATCAACAAAAAACATTGGAAGGGGTGACTTGCTGACTCTATGCCTAACATTAATGATGTTTCGTACTTTATATTTCTTAGCTTCTAATTCTTCCTTTATGTATGTCAGCGGTATGGAATGATGGAGGTCGCGTATCACCACACGATAGGCTCTTTCTTGTTTTAATTGATAAGTATGGTGTACGATTTCTTCGTCGCGAATATGGTGTATTAGTTTTCTATACGTGTCCGATGTTCTAGCGGTGACTTTTATTGTATCATTAGACATGGCTCTTGTTGTATAAGTTTCTTCTTCGGCAACCTTAGCTAGGTCCTTTACCATTGCTCTATAATCTTTGACTCCATAAATATAAATTGGGGGAGGTTTGGGGTCCTGTGGTGCAGAGCGAGGTGCCCCGGCATTAGATGTGTCGGTTTCTGTTTGCGTTTCTGTTTGTATATCGTTGCAAACTTCTACCGGGAGAGACTGAAACCTGTTTGAGGTTTTAAGTTGCTGGTCATTCTCTTCCGATGATTGGCGATTTATTCTTTTTCTTTTAGGGCTACTCACTTTTTGCCAAGTGTGCTTCTCGGGAATTTCTTCTCCTTCACTGATATAGGAGGCAGCATCATTGGAATTTACATGGTCCATATTTTCATTATTAGTATTATTTTGATTTTGTAGGTTAGGAATTTGAACAGGCAGTGGAGTTGTATTAATATATGAATATGAAGAGTATAGAGGGTGCGCGTTTTGTTGTTGGGGAAAGTATGACGGTTGGGGTATTTGACCTAAAGGGGCTTGGTTCGAATACATAGGCTGAGACTGAAAATTTGAATTGAAATGGGGAGGATGAAATTGTTGATTTTGTAGCGGCGCTTGATTAAATATTAATCTGGGTGGTTGTAACACATTATTTGTGTTAATTGCTGATCCAGAATCATTCACGGTCGAGTACATTTTAAATTGATTGCTAAAATTTCACAAGATATAAATTTGAAAGGCATTTGACCTTAGCGATAGCGGATATCGCACCGCGATAGGAGCGCGGCCCGAATCGACTTCTCGGAAGTCCCGCTCCTCTCAGTGCTAAATATTGTGAACTATAAATATTGAAACTGTAAGTTTTGCTTACCCT
This sequence comes from Agriotes lineatus, assembly GCA_940337035.1. Lineage (NCBI taxonomy): Eukaryota > Metazoa > Arthropoda > Insecta > Coleoptera > Elateridae > Agriotes > Agriotes lineatus. The sequence continues at coordinate 3,356 of CALNHX010004087.1, forward strand.
ACTAAGTGTAGTTAGTTTAACAGCTATTTAAAAACAATACTTGATCACACCATAATATAATAATTATTCATGTGGCAATTGTCACTACGAAAATTCTGAGCGCAGCAAATACGTCGACATTCACCGAAGGCAAATTGCTGACCTCTCTAATACAGAAAAATGGCACGTGAATCAGAATGCTTTATTTTTTTTCAAGGATTATTTATGATCTAATCCGTATCACAGCTTTCGAAACAAGTACAATAAAATTGCAGGATTATGCAGTTACAATTTTCCGATCAATAGCTATTTAATTTCGATAATTTTATTCCAATTTTTGTGAGCAGTTTTTCAGAACTATTAAGTAGCTGTTTCTATCTTGGGGTATGTGGCTGCCTGGTACGTGTTGTACATATTTTTAAAACTTTTCCTCACATACTCGGTGAGACCAATAATAACTAGTAGGTAATACAATTGCTTCAGTGTGCCACATTTGTGGATTTGGAGGTATTTATATTTTGAGATCTGCTTTTTCAAGACGTGCTGCACATATTTTAAATTTAGTTATTTTGTCTTTCCAGTTACTTATTCATCCTATAATATTTAGTCATACATAATTTCAAATTATGTAGCTCCAGATTTGAGAGATATTTAGCGATAATGTCCTTACCTTTATATGCAAAAAATACAGGGGTTTTACATATTTAGTTAGCTGAGCCAACGCATGCCTAAGTTGGGCAAACAATTTAAGGAGATTTGAAACGGGGGTTGGTATGTCCCTTTTCTGTGGCGCTTATGTTCGTAGTCATACAGGCAACGAAGTTCTGTTTTATTATTGTAAATTAGCTTTAAGCAGTGTAATATAACATTCCAGAATTGGTCAGTCACTGGCCGCCCAAGATTGAGGGCTGCTATGCCTGAGGCTCCCTAAGTGCGTGGTTTAAAAATTTGAAATAAATTGCAATGGCGTGAATCAGGTAGTATGTGATTTTTTACCAGAATTTTGAGTGCTTGATGCCTACGTTTGCAATCCCGAAAAGCGTAATTGCTACAGTGTATCTGTAAGCACCCCAATCTGTGCCATATTCCATTATGTATCCGTTACAAAGTCGTGACGCCAGCTAGCCGTCATTGAAGCGACAGAGACAGCGATAAAATAAACCGGGACTTCCCTTAACTACATTGGGTGTGGTTATTTGCCATGCAACACCCCATCCGAAGTACGAATCCACTTCCAGGTAAAATGTTTGCAGTTCAACGCTATACGTTTTACGTTCTGCTGTAAGAAGCTTTTGCGAACGCCAAAGAACTTGTTTATGTGTGCAATCACCAGCGTGGCTCCAAGTCAGGGCCGTTTATTACGACATTTTTTCAATGATACTTTTGATCTTGTTTTACGTTGTTTATCTTTGTTTGTATCGTGCATGCAAATAGCCCCAGCTATTTCGCATGTAGGTTTATCAAGAGTTACTTTACTTTGATGTTCTCTCTGTTTTTATATAGATTTTTATAAGTGTTTTGTGTAAACAAACTGGATTTTCTTGAGTATTGTTTAAAGCTAGTTTCACTTCGAGAACACTATACAGGGCGAGTGACCTTCTTGTTTTAGCAAATATTAACACTTGACCTATTTTCGAATTGGATTATTTTAGAAATTCATGTTCCCTGAGCTAGCGAGGTAAACACAAAGGGTAGATAATTATTCAAATATTAAGGTGTACGAAACGTCTTGTTGAAATTAAAAGTAACACGTAAGGATATAAACCTCACGTACTGTTACAAATGATACTTACAATGCATCACCATGTGTACTGATTTTTGTGATATAAACAATTACAAACTGTTACTTGTGTTAGGCGGCAGTTTAAACTTGAATTTGGTATCAGAAAATCACCTAAGTACGATGAAATTATGCGATGGTACCAGTCGTTTAAGAAACATCATGAACATGTTACTTAGGAAAGCTGTAATTTTCTTCAAACTGCTCGTACCATCGCATAATGTCATCATACTTCAATGCTTTTCTTATACGTACCTCATGTCTACATTTTTTTTAGATACATGTTACACGTCACAAAACGCACTGCACACGGTGCTAGGTTGTAGACCTCCTTTTTGTTGACTTTTTTTCACGATCTTAGGCATGCATCGGCATAACTTACCTGGATAATATAAAACTTCTGTCTTGTGTGTATATAATGATATTGACATAATCTCTGAATACCACTAAAATATGGAGCTCCATAGAATTTAAATTATCAATAACTTAACCGATCACTCTGTAAGATGAAACACCCTGATATAATATGTCATATTGCTTCCTCGTGACTCCTGCAGTATCTGCAGCTGCTATCCTTAGTAATTTGGCAAGTGTACCTTTCGTGATACCTTTTGTGTCATGGCTACGTTGTCAGGCGAAACTCTTTATTGGGGAACTGTCGCCTAGTAACACTTCTACTTCACTGTCAATGAGCAGAAAAAAATATCAGGATCGTGACGGGCCACTAACAGGACACGATCACCTGTAGAAACACTTATTTACAATTAGAATCACAAATGATGCCACCTTGGCGGAATAAACCTCAATGTATGTTCTATGTCAATGTGTAGTTCTTCTAACACTGAGACATAAACATCTTGGAGCCGGCCTGGTGGAACCCCAGGCAATAATCGACGTTCCTATGGGTAGAATTCTTTCCTTCACGGTAAAATACAGTCTCTTCAAACGAGACCCATAGCAATTTAGGTGGGAAGCATAATGGACCAATAGGTCTCAGTGCAGCTAGCAACTAGCACCATCAAACGAAGAAGAAGAAGAAGATACCTTGTGTTGATGGTCCAATCTTGGGCAGCGACAAGCAGACTTTCAGTTGCAGCCTTGATTTATCTAGATATTAGTCATAAGTAGGATAGCTCCTCATCGATGGGTGGATAAATCTATATCATTGTTTGTTATCTAACCGTGCAATCTTTTGTCTTCCACATTTTTGATATTATTCCCCTCTTTGTGATTTATTTAAAATATCTAAAAGTTATTAAGGGTTATCATATTGATTTGGTTCGTTTTCTAGATCTTTTTGATCTTCTAGCCTATTTTCACTATTGAGCGAAAGGTGCCATGAGTTGAAAGTTCTTGTATTATTGACTTTCTCAATATAGTTATTTTCTTAACATAAAGTTTTTCACAGCCTTCTCAATTATGAATCACTTCCTATATAGTCTACAATTTCCCTGTGTTTCTATCTAACCCACTCTTTCTCCAATCAACTATTTTAAAATTGTATTGCAAGATTGGAACAGCCAAAGCTTTGATTGCACTAATTTTATGTCTAGCATAAAGCTCTGTTCCAAGCGTCTTTTTAGTTTTGCTTTTTTATGTTTGCGCGGTTAATATCTACCATCTCTTTCTCCGAAGCTTATTTTTGGTGTATTGCAGAAATCCGCTACTAAATCGTGCAGGGAATGTTTTTATAGCATTCAGTAGCTGTTGGGGTTGCAATCCATTTCCTGCCATTAGTTTTACGTACATCGTCGAAATATTGCAGATGTGATATTTGTTTAGCGAATTTAGCAAGTTTAATAGAGGAGCTATTGATATGCAAATAATAAGGAGGATAAGCTGTCTCCCTTGTAGATATCTCGGTTGATTTAAATTGAGTCTGTTGTGATACTTTGATGTACTAGGTTCAAAATTCTATTTATCTTCAAATTCTGTATACGACCTTTTGTTAGGTTAATTACAATCCGTAAAGTTATTTTCCGTGATTAATTTATTCTTCTATTTCTCAGATGAAGACGGCCCTGATGATTTGTTTATGCAAGTTTTAAAAGAGTGGTGTAGTCTGCAATCGATCAGCATCGAACAGACCGCTAATTTCTCAAAGGGACTTTACCGTCGCGTTTACTCCCTTAAAGGAGGGAATTATTGACGATGTGGATCGAAAATTTCGTTTTTCGGTCTTCAGTCGGGGTTCACCATTCTATCGGGCATGTAGCATCGCTCTCAATTTCCAAGCTGCCGCGAGGTAGCATGGTGATTATTTGAAATTTAACTGTAAGTGTTCAGTGTTTCAGTTTCAGTGGTGCCTTTTTTTCGGCTGTTTTACATGTATTGTATATCTGGTGAGCGAACTGCTGGAAAAATTCCTTCCCTCCATAGCTTGAGGTATTGTAGCCAGTTTTGCATTTCCGGTATATTAACATTCATTTAAGTGATTTTTGCATGCTGTGTAAATTTTGTGTGTGGTGTCCCCAAATCCCATTCTTTTTGAAGTGCTTTCCATACTTGAAACGTATTTGTACAAACTTTAAATCACTTATCTTAGGTGCAACAGAACACAAATGAAATATTACGAGCGTATTTCTTTGCCACTCTACTAAACTAACCTAACTGAACATGCATCATGGTTTTATACGTTATGTTCTTAATATCACAGATTCTGGACCATTCTACAGCGCTCGGGAAAGTTCGAGATTCCGTCTTGGTAGACGGGAGGCGTGAATCATAACACATTTCAGAAGGGGGCCGCGAAACTTAAAAGTTTGAGAAACGCTGGCCTAAACCATTAAATTATAATATTTTTGTTTCTAATACAATTCGTACTTATTACATTTAAAAAATAATTTGAATAATGCATATTTTTAGGGCGTCCCATCAAATTTATGCAGGCATTAAAGTATTTTTAATGTATATTTTGATATAATTGCAATCGTAATAAATTGGGACCAATATAATTCAGCATCGGTTTAATAGTTATTTATGTATCAAGGGCGTACAACAGGCGTGAAAGTTACAGCACGCTGGTTACCCATGGGCTGCATACAAAACCTTATGCACGATTGAAATTTTAAAATAGCAGATTCTGACTATATAAAACGGTGTGAAATGAAAACCGGTCAATTCTTACAATTATTTTAGCTGAATATGCCATTTGTAACTAAGTATGGTTTTTATTAATACGTGTTTGTAAATAATAACTAAAATAACGTCAGCGGGCGATAAAATCCTGTTGCGCCCGTTGATGTCATTTGGAGGGGTAAAATAGTAGATTATGCAATGAGGGAGAGAAATGCGTTATTTTGCTGAGGTACAATTTCTGACTCGAGGGCAAAGCCCGAGAGTCAGAAATTGCACTGAAGCAAAATAGCATTCTCTCCGAGTTGCATATACTATTTTTTTCACGTTGCAGGAAGATTTAAAACGAAAACCCGTTTTTTTAAACGTCATTTATTGACATTTTAGTTACAATTATTTTAAAATTAGTAGCCTTTGCTAAATTTTAAAGTTGGTGGCACTGTAAGTCATTATGACAAGAGCTCACAATTATGTCAAATTCGAGGTTAATAGATGAGGTTTTGCGTCAGTTTATGTCAAAACTGACGCGAAACCTAACCTGTTAACCCCGAATTTACCATAGATTACCATAGATACGGTAACATTTTTTACTTTAGTCCCTAGGGGCTAAAGTAATTACTTCTGTCCCTAGAGATAAAATGAGCTACTTTAGTCCCTGAAATAAGTGACTAAAGTGCCAACTTTAGTCCCGCAAGTGCAAAAAAGGTATTTATCGTTCGAGGACGAAAAAAACTAGCTTTACTCCTGAAAACTAGGTTTAAAACACGCCTATTATTGATGGAGCGTACATAATAGTTATTTATTGTATAAGTGTTTTAGATAGTGTTTTATCCACGCAAGAATGTTTAAACACGAGAACGCAGTTCGAGCGTTTAATTTTCTTAAGTGGATAAAACGCAACTAAAACACGAATGCAATACAACGTTTTATCCAACTCAATAAATATCTAAAAAAACATACGTTTTGTATTGACAGCCATGAAAAGTCATAGTGACAATTTGTAAAGTACCGAAAGATCAAATGTTATAAGTTTGGCAGTACTGAAGTGTTTTGTCAGTCTATGCCAAATTCGAGAGGTTAATAGGTTAAGTTTTGTTTGTTATTTGACACAGATTGACGAAAAACCTAACCTACAAATTTCGAATTTGGCATAGCTTGACAGTGCTACCAACAATGCAGTAGTAAGTGACATGGTTTTATCCCACTAGTGGAATAAAGTAATTTCATTATTCCACTAGTGGATAAAGTGGTACTTTAGACGGTTCATAAGTGTGGATAAAACTTCAATTATAAGGTGATTGTGGATAAAGGACATTTAAAGTTGGGAATCGTAACTAGGCGACATAATGTTAGGAGCAAAGTGAGTCGACTAGACTATTTATTGTACCTGAAAAATAAGCACCCAGGACATTTAAAAAATATATTATTGAAGCAGTTTTTTTATTTTGTAAAAATGTAGAAAAAAATCTTGACAGTACCTGTGTTTGCAGGTAGGTATTGGTAAAAGTAGAAATATTGGCCTTGTGATTTTGCAGCATATTAATATATGGAATTTAAGCACCCACATAATATCTACCAGATAATTTCTTCACAGCTGCAAGTATTAGAATTGTTTATCAAAATTTATTCAAATTGTTTTTATAATTTTCGCTGTTTTATTGTGACTCCACACCAAAGATAGATTTGACGTTGCTACAGGTATAGTTTTCCCCTTTTACTTAATATAAATTTCCTCTCAACCCTATGGGCTTTGAAAATGGTTCCATAAAAACTGTCTTGATTTTGGGATCAAAAATATTTATTCTATTCTAATAAAGCACGAATTAATATAATTAACATCGAAGGTTTGCCAGCTTTAGTACTTCAAGAAAATATTTATAACCAAACAAGGCAAAATTTTAATAAATTGAGCTACTTTCTAGTAGATACTAGAAGTTCGCGAGAACAAGACAAAGAAAGTTATGTAAGTGCTATTGGTCTTGCTACCGATGCTTAAAGTTCCACAGGTCATATTTTACGAAGCCCAGTCATACAGCATTGAATGTAGTGTGTCATACAATGACGACGGCTACATTACTTTTATATCTTCACTAATTCTTAGTATTAACCAATTATTAATAATTTTAGACCATGATTTAATGAGTAAGCTTTAGATAGAGCCAAATACCAATATAGCTTTGTCATATCATTCAAACGAATCAAATGTCAAACTCAAGTACACATTTCTCAAAGAGCTGTTGGTTTAAATCTGGTATTACTTCCAATAGCAAGGGTATTATTTGATTGACAAATAACTAAAGGAGCAGTTGTGTGAGTCTGTTATGTGTCAATTTGGCGGTAAGAATTGTGAATTTTGGTTCATAATCTATACAAACAGGAACTTACATTTTGAACTAAGACTAACATTTGCCCTTCGACAGAAGAATATCTCATTGAAAAAAATTGAATTTCGGGAATATACAAAGTAGACCACGAAACGCTTAATCCCAAACGAATTTTGACCGCAACCCTCATTAGAACTGCTATGCCAAAACAATTCATACCCAACTGTCATAGTATGAATTCGCTAACGACATGGTCATGTTGCAACCATGTTTTATGTTGAGTGGAGTTACTGCTAGCAATTCAAGAAGTGAATTTTGGATAAAACATACTGGCACCGAAAAATCGTTTGAAGCAAGTTTTACCTATTCAAATGTACTCCTGTTTTTTTTAATGCCCTAGGTTTAATATGTTTTGTTTGCACGAATCTCTGCCTTGTGTCGCTTGGCTCCAGTTACTCTGGATTCGCCTTAAATTATCGGACCACCGAAATGGAGGTGTCCACCTGTTTCATCTGCTTCTTGTCTTGGTTTTTACTCTAGTATATTTTTGTCTGTTTGTTGGTTGTTGTTCTGGCGACATGACCAGCTCAATTTCCACTTTAGTATCGCTATTTCAGCTACTGCATCTTTTATCGCTCTTCTTTTACTTGCACTATCTCTGAGGAATATATCTAACATAGACCGTTCCATAACTTTCTCAACAACAGCTGTTTCGTTCACTGTTTTTTTGCTATCAGTGTGTCTGGGCTATATGAACCTTTCACTCGAGTAAACAAAATTAGGTAGATATAACTAGAAAATGTCCTTGTTCTTTCCATTTGCACATATCTCCTCACAATACATAATTGTTCTAGAAAATTTTTAGCCCAAGAAAGCTGGGTAAATAGATATTACCAAGCTCGTCGCGTTTCAAAATTTAAATGGCATTTTAGTCAAACTGGCAATATTTTGGTAGACAATCTCTCTTTTGGAAATTAAACAATTATTCCATGACTAAATATGAAAAGGTTTTTTATGAAATTGAAGAGTTCTCGAAATATCGCCGAAAAGGAAAGTTTGGTGATAACAAGGAATTGGATATGTCCACATGGATGTCCTTGCAGAATGTCTTTTGGAAATAAAGTTTTTGGTAAAAACCAATTTATTTTCGGAAAGAGAACTTCCACCTGAATATCATCTTATGTTTCTTTGTCTCAAAAAAACTCATTTTTCTAAATAGAAATCCAATTAAATCAAAACTAAACTAAAATTTAAATGCTTGGGCCGTGGCAGTTTGTCAAGTACGCTCATTAATAGTTCTTTCAACCGCCCTCCCCGCCACAAACACGTGTGTGGGAAAGAAATTGATTTTGATTTTCATACCATTACTTTAGTATGAAAAGAAGCTGCGTGGCTCCGTATCGTTGGTGATTAGAATCGGGCTCACTGAGACCATTCACAGTTGGGCACCAAATTAACTGTGCTCTACTCAGAACCACAGACCTAAGAGATAGAGTAACAAGGTCAACACATCACCATGACACACAACTCACACAATGGTTGCTGCGCAAGCACCAAAGGCGCGCTCCAACTCTGTATCCCGAATCCGGGGCAAGTTGAGCATTTTACCGCCATATGACAGCGCCAGCCTCTACACCGCAAGGTAAATGAAGTTACAGATTATACATACATACATACTTTAGTATGGGTATACTATAAACATCAAACAAACATGGCAAGAATATTTCCAAGCGCTGCTCGGAGAACAAGAAAATGAGGAAACGATAATTCAACCGTTACACACAACCCTGGATCAACCCACATAAGACGAAGTTAGGCAAGCGATTGAATCCCAACTAAATAACAAAGCACCCGGATTTGATGATCTCCCCGTTGAATAATACAAAGTAGCGGGCAACAAACTAACCGAACAGCTCCATAGGTTAATAACCAAAATCTGGAATGAAGAAAAAATACCGCAAGGCTGTAAAAATAGTAATTACACTAATATACAAAAATCTGGTGTGATACACAAACACAACTTCTTTTTACAGTGATCTTATAATTAGCCAAAAAAATGATTTTAAATTTTTAAGCATTTGTAAAAATTTTCAAAAATTACAAGTTCTACAAAAACGGTACAAAATAGGGCGTTAGGTGAAAGACAAATTTTGTCTAGAATTTTAAGCTGAATTCAAAAATGTAATAATATACAGGGCGTTCTATTTAAAATAGGAGTTAATAAAAAAATAGAAAAAAAAACAAAAGAAACCCATTTTAGAAGTATTCAACTGGAAAATCACCTATTTCACATCAATACACATTAAAAATGTAATAAAAATAAGAAGTTTGAAAAAAATCGTTGGAGCCGTTTTTGAAGAAATCGAAAAAACTAAAAAATCACAAGAGTAAACACCTACTTCCGGTTATGCGATTTTCTTCAAAAGCTTGCTGTCGCATCTAGATAGTACACAAAACTTATACTATATGAAGTATACGCCATAACTCTTTTCGTTTTTGAGATATTCTGTTCACAGACACACACACAGACAGACCAACGAACAAAAATATCTTATTTGGGTTCAGGGGACTTTAAAACGTGAAAATTTGATGAAAACTCAATTTCGAATTTTTGTGGTTTAATTATAAATGTAAACAAAATCAGGTCCGGACACAAACACGTACAGGCAGAACACTTCAAAAGGTAACCATAGGAGATGACAACATAGAAAGGGTCAGGAACTTCATATACCTGGGAGTAGACATAACTAAAGACAGTAACGAAGAAGCAGAAATCAGAAGAACGATTAACCAAGGCAATAAAGCCTACCTTGCCCTTCTAAACATATTTTAAGTCTCACGATGTTTACAAAAGAAATAAAATCCGAATATATAAAAGCATAATAAGACGTAATTACCTACGGCTGCAAAGTATGGGCAATGACACAAAAAAATGGGAAACTACGTCGATGCATATGAAAGGAAGATACTCAGGAGGATATTCGCGCCAAAAAAAGAACACGGAAACTGGAGATGCAGGTACCATCATGAAATATACCGAGAATACAGAGAAACATCCATATCAGAATTTGTTAAGATACAGAGATTGAGATGAGCGGGCCATACCATCAGGATGGACGCACAAATAACACCGAAAAGAGTACTTCAATTAAGGATGGAAGGACATAGACCAGTGGGAAGATCCCGGAAAAGGTGGCATGAAAAAGTTGCAAGCGACGCAAAGAATATCCTGAAAATACATAATTGGAGAACAGCAGCATTAGATAGAGACAGATGGGGAAGATGCATAAAGGAGGCCAAGGCTTGAATCTGGCTGAGCGCTATGGATGGATGGGTATGGGTAAGTTGGTACCGATTTCTAAATAAAAATAGTATTATGAGTATAACCACCTACTAGGTATACTAACGTTTTGGGAAATCAAAACAAGATCAAGACGACCCTTAAAGTTTCGTAAAACTCTAGGAGCAAGGGAACAAATAATTTATATTCGTGCTAGAAGTGAAGACGATTTCTGTTGGCCCTCGCCTTTAGGGTGGATTTTGGGTTCGGGAGCGACGTGTAGGAATAATTTCTCCTTCGCCAGGATAACGAATTAGGCGTGCGAGATTGCCGAAGTATTGCGTTTAGTGTCCAAAATTTTGGATATGTTCTCTTAAGGCCTTCTATTTTTGCTTGGTTCGCTTTTGCTGATTTGTACGGTATTTTGAGCAGCTACTGTTAGCCGCTATTGCCAGCCGCTACTGGTATGCTTAGGTTGTTTTTATCCTACTTCCTGTCAAATCGAAATAATTATGCGACCTTGACCTAGATGCCTCGTAAGCTGTCGCCAAGAACTAGTACTTTACTCAGGGAGTAGTCACTCCGACAGAGCAACCGTTTAGTTTGTGCACCGTTTCCATAGCTTGTATTCTTGTAACGTCACATAGGGAAATAATTAGTTGAAGTTAGTCTTATGATGACTGCATCAGCATTTCGTGTAACTTGGTGTGTTCATTATAATGTTCTAAATATTATTGGATATTTTTAATGTTGCCTTATAAGGCAGACGTGCAGAACGCAGTAAACCCATTTCAGGTGATTCGAACCGCCTTTGTCTCAAGTGAAAGTTAGCTGGTGCAAATCCTTGTTGCGGGTTAATTTAATTACCGCTAATAATTATGTACAATTTCAATAAATCCATATTTTCACCAGTTAACTGTAACCAACATAATTATTAGTGCGAAAGCATTGCCGTAACTTTGTAAAATTATATACAGCTGCATAGATAACTGCAACGTCACGGATAGCTCGCATGTTAAACTAGTAATCTGAAGTTGTGGATCACACACAGCTAGCAAAATCAACAAATGAATATGTTATGCTAGATTCCAAAGCTTCCTTGGTAGGCAAAGGGTACGTTTAAAGATGATCTTCTTGAAAATGCTTTAATTCTGCCTTTTTTGCAATTTCTAATTCAAAAAGATATGTCTGAAGTGTCTAGTTCGGTGTTTTTTTTGTCGCGAATTTGTAACCTGAGAAATTCGGGAACGGATTTTTTATGATAAGTGTAATATTAGTGTGTAGGATAAGTTGTGTTAGACCAGGTTACTCTTTCCCATAGACCAGTCTTTCGAAAAAAGGGCCATTTATTTATCCCAGACGTAAATGGCGAACTACCAATCTCAAGAACTGTTAGAAAACTCGACCTGTCTATAAATTCGAAACAAGGACTCATTTAATGCAAATCCAGCCACCGCGCCACCCAATGGCTTAGTAAAAAGGTTAATTTTGTGGAACACCTTACGATGCCCATAGCTCTGCAAGGATTCATCTATGATATATATGTGTACACCGTTGTAGATTTTATTTTAACACACTACTAGAGTTTGTCAATGGAATTTTGATTTAGCCTGTATAAAAGTATCTTAACCCCAGCTAAATGACTATTCCTTACTGATACAATATCGAAAAACCTTCGTACACCTGAAAGTACACAAGTTGCCAATCTTTCTACTTTACCAATTCTGAAAACTACTTATTTAAAATACACATTTACCTCCAGGTATTCGTCCAAGTGCATGCGTTTCCCGTGCCAGTACAGAAGTTCATCCACGTAGCCCAGGAGAAGTATAGCAGCAACGATTCCAGCAATCACCATTCCGATCACCAACAGGGAGAGGATGATAGACCACCAGTTGTGACCGTCATCGCTATCGTATGCTACCTCCTAATTAATAACCATTACTGATGAGTGACGGGGAGCAATCTGGGCGGTGCCTAATTGGCGGAACGCTCGTTCATGCACGTCCATTAATAAACAGTAATTTGGAAGAGGGCCGAAAAGATTGCAAACTTATTAATCGAGCTACAAGGCATTAAGGGCTTAAATTTAGGTATTCCGTGCTCCGGCCCTGAAGGGCGTGGAGTTGCTTTGCATTTCTATTTCCAGCCGTGCGATTGTTGAAATTTCGCTTAAAACGTAGCTTTTGTCAATCTGATAAAGGGTAAGCCCGAATAAAAGAAAATAATAGTTGGAAAAATGTACAGCACGATGCAGGTCACTAATTCAATAAAAAACAGTGCAATATTCTAAATGTATATTTTATTGCCAACTTAATCTATTTGTGCTCTCTAGTTATCTAAGGGTGTGCCTGTTGTGCAATATCACAATATTAACTCGACAAGCCAATTGATGTACTTATTCTATTTTTGCTCTAAACTAATTAGGACCAAACCTTTAACTACGCTATCGATTGGTTAAAGTGTTTCAACGGTTTCTCCAAGTATGCTAGTAACTTCAAATCGTGCTAATGCCCTTTGCGAGTTTAGCCAATAATCAAATCGTTTCCTTAATTCCGCGCCGCCACCCTACCCGCATTATCTTTTATGTTCCCAAACAAAACTTCTGCCGCGAAAGCTGCCAAACTGAAATCTTATTCAATTAACGCACTTTACCAGTTTATTTGGTATTCACTTTTCCGCTTTATATATTTGTGACAGCCTTTAACGGAAGTTTCTGTTTAAACTATATGCTCTAAACAATTTAAGGTATCCACCCATTCACACATATCAACACATAATTGTATGATTTGGGTAATACAAATAATGTACATACAGCAGTACTGTATCAATAAATTAGAAGTTTATCCGAAATGCTTAACAAATGCTGAAAACATCAATATCTACTTTAACCGTGTAATAGTATATTACATTACAAGGCATGAAAGTTAGACTTTGCAGATGAGAAGGCTTGTTGAAGAATACGAGGACGCGAAGCATCCGAGTACTTCTTCGAAGCATCCGAGTCAAGAATAGATACTTTCATGCTGTGTAATGTATTAAATTTTTTCTAAAACCCCTCTTTAAATTTAAAAATAGAATTCTATCGTATCAAGGCGCATGGTAAAGTAAATTAAAAGTGACTAGTCTTGTAAAAACCCCGGCGCTAGGTTACTTGTGTAATCTTCAAACCTTAAGAAGAAAAGTGCCAGTTTGAATAAACATCCCCGAGATACAACAGTTCAAGAAGATGCTATTCCAGCTGCCATTCGAGCTTCGAGGAAGACAGTCGACTTTGCTAGCGCACGAAGCTTTTGTGAGTAGCTACCGAAACCACGGAGCTGACTTCTTTGTTATCTTGCAACGAGATAAAGGCAAGTTTAGTTATTATAGATAAAACCCAAGCTTAAATGCCCGGTCCAGGAAACTGGGAACACTAGAAACGTAATTGGGAAATTACGACAGCTTACATCATCCTTGGTGCGCGTTAGTACAAAACGCTTGCAATATCCTGTTGACACATCGCGTCCGTTAGCGGCCGAAGGCAGAGCCGCACTAAGTAAATTTGTGCGCGAGAGTATGCATTATTTGCACGATTTGTCTTGACTTTGCGTTGTTCGTTGACAATCACACTTCCTCTTAAGAAGTATATTCAAGCATGTAGATTCAGCGTTAAGCTCGTGGATATTTCTTAGCTATTGTTGATAGCGTGTGTAACATTTCTATATTACCATTGTGTATTCTTTTTATCTATTTTCATGCATGTATGTTCTTTTTCAGGGTATATCTGTTTTCATGTAAACTGTTTGGTTTTTATTATATGTGATAAGAAGCAGGCTGAAATGAGCTATATATAAGAAAATAAGTTTGTTTCCCCCTCCGCCGACCTATGCGCAACTTTTGACGGACGCGTAAATATGCAGAAAGGATTTTTTGTTAATAACTTATCTATTTGCAATTTTTTAACAAAACTAGTTTATACTAAAACATTGGAGCATACAAACAGCTGAGCGAAGTTAGGTTAAGGTGCATAAAATGAGACACAACTATTTATATGCTAATTCGTGTTAAAATAAATAACTAAACAAACAATTTTTGTTATTGTTAGAATGTTAAAAAACCTGCTAATAATGAAAGCAGAACATTATTCTGTTTAACTTTGGATTTGAAGCCTCCCCAGAAACTATTGTTAATTGACACCTTTCGTTTTTTGATATTCTGACATTCCGGGAGGGCAGTGCGCGTGAGGTAGAAGGTTTATTTTACAAGAAAATCTCTTTATATTTTAATGATCTTCTACCTAAGGTTGTTGGTTGGGGTTCAACCTCCAAAGTACTCTGTACTCTTTTCTTCGCCATTTTCATCACTGTCTGTATTAGCTGAGTCCTTATCTGATTGTAGGTCTTTGTTGTCCCGATCACTCATAACTCCCTTTAGTTGGATATTGAGTCCTTTATCAATACTGCTGGTGGTTGGCCACGGCACTTACCTCAGATAGTCGAGCACCTCACCAGCTTTTCTGCTCTGCAAATTGTTTTACAATCTTTGGTGCATACGCCGTTTTGATGAAGGTTTGCCTTGCTGCATCGATGATATTAAGACATGGTTGAAAACTTCCACGTTTTATTGCAAGTTGCGTGTTTACCCAGTAGATTAACGAATTCTAGTTTGCCTTGTCTGTAGAATACCGTAGTTGTATTGCATCCACTGAATACGCAAATGGAAAGACTGTTCTGCTTCTTCAGAATGATTAAAGCTTCTTGAAGAAGACATCGCCATCTCTGTTTCCCTTTGATTGGCTTTATAAAGTAGATATTGGAAATATCTTCGCCAACTACTACAATAGAAGTATTTTAATTGTGAGATCCAGTGCGGTTTCGATGGTGAGCGTAGCTGCATCTTTAGTAGCCTGCTTCACGGTTAACCCAGCAGTTTATAATTTGCTCACAAGATGCTCAAACAAGAAATCAAGTAAAAATAACAAAGTGGGATATAGCTAAATTGAAAGATGGACAAACGGGAGTAAATTTCGAACAGACACCAGCCAGAAAAACAAACAAACACGGAAAGAAATAGCAATAAATAAACAATATAATGTGCAAAAAAAACTATTCAGGGAGGAACTAAAATGTAATTGGCAAAGAAAATACAAATCAGAGATACGAGTGATTCCACGAAGAAAGCAGTATAGTACTAGAAAAATAAAGAGAGAAACGAGTAAGATTTTTCGAATTTAAGAACCAATAAGAGAATCAAAAACGATGCGTAGAAGAAAAAAATAAATGAACAGAATAAAATGATAGAAAGCATACAAGAACTACACGAACATAAACGAATCATAGAGTGTTACCATATCATAAATAGGGCCAAAGAGGATTAACAGGCTAGAACCAAAGCAGTGAAAGACGCGGATGGGAAGCTAGTATATAACTATAGGAGGATATATAGGGTGTTTTTTTAGAGGCGGAGAACTTTAAATTGAAATTTAAAAAAAAGATTCTAATATCCATGAATTTGGCTTTATTTGAAAGATATTTTTTTGGCATTACTGTTTGAATATGATTTCGGGCATCTGGCCGCCGTGGCTGGCGCGTACATGGCGTAATCTGGAGATCAAATTTTCACACACTCTTCGCAGTAAATCAGGCTGTATTTCGGCAATAACGGGTCGAATGTTGGCTTCCAAGTGCTCAATTGTTTCCGGTTTATCGGCGTAGACATGAGACTTTACATATCCCCAAAAAAAATAATCTAATGACGTCAAATCGCACGAAAGAGGTGGCCAGTTAACAGATCCATTTCGTGAATCTGTTAACTGGTTGATTTCGTCGATCTGTTAACTGGCCACCCCGTTCGTGCGAGTATGACGTAAGAACACAACATTGATATCTACCATAATTAAGTTTGTAGACTTGAAACAAGCCTACGACAGCTTAACTAGGAACAACAACTTATAAAAGATACTCGAAGAGTTAAAGATCTCAAAACACTACTACGGTTGATCAAATGCACACAAGGTGAAACTTTAATACAACAAGTCAAGGTACTGATGCGTTATTTTGCGTTTCTAACGCCACTTGCTGTAACCCATTTATTTCCCGGCGTTTTTCGGGAAAGCACCAACGCATCAGGTTATTGTTTGTTTAGGCCGCTAACGTCCGCACATTCGTTGGGCATTTACCTTAACGTTTTGCCCCGCACGAGCGCGGATAATGCTGTTGCAAACTGCATTTTTTATTTCCTCTGCCCGCAGTATTCGAATTTGGGCCTTCGAGGCTAGCGTGTTGCTGGCTGGGGCAGGCGCTAGCAGCCTCGGCGTTGGGCTTCGTCGAAGCCGCTCAATTCAGAACTCAGCTAAAACATTTTGTTTGTATGAGTCGCAGTGGTCTATGTGAGAGAGTAGTCGAGTAGGTCTGTTAATCTTGTACTTCGAATTAAGTAGGTTAATTCTACTTTGGCTAAGGTCGGATCTACACAAGAAATTTCCCAGATAAATTATTATAATATCATCAGCACATTTAAACTTACTCATATTAGGTTCATCTTTATTTTTCAGCTCCAGCTGTTTTAATGATTCCGTAGACGCTTGGAAGTTTTATTATGAATCGTAAAATCAAAAACCCCCCGTTTTTCATGTTTAATTGTATAATCAGTCAGGTGACGTAATTGTCTGAAGTAATTAAAATGTTGACGTTGCTTGGTTTTTTTATATTATTGTGTTTCATCTCTTAAATTCGTAGGAGCTTAACATTATTAGTAATTCACGCTTTATTTTGTTTAGTAATTTTAATCATTTTTACAGGAACATATTTACTGAATAGCAAACATATAGAAATCGTAAGAAAAGCGAGCTTTAGGCGAAAAATTGTATGCCAAGATATTGGATTTAAATTATTATTACAATAACCCAAATGTATATCTTTAAAATTTATAATACTAAGAGCATGATTGGAGTTTAATGTGAAGAGTTAGTGTACAGTCGGCGCCTTAGAAATCGGGACAATACGTACTATAATACATTTTAAATGTACGTATTTTTAAGTGTATAAACTGGGTTTTTGCAGTTGTTATGGTTTTAATTGTTACATAATTTTCCAAATGTTGCGTTTTTTGGTTGATAGTAAAATTCCAATAATACAAAAAATAATAATAAATTACAATACAACACATTCTATTACTTATTTCATGCTCTGCGCAAATACTCGGTCAAACAGACCAATTAACTACAATATTTTGATTGTGTGTGTATCGTATGGTTTGTGGTAGGACGCCTGGTGTCAGAGCTATCAGGTTGAGCGAGCGCCTCTGATGTAACCTAACGACTGTCACCTAAATGACAAGCGGGACCAACCGCTTAACGTGCTCTCCGAGGCACGGCTGGCTGCGGTTCTACTATCACTTGGACACCCGTCCGAGTGCCGGCCGGCTGCTGACAACTTTGCTGAAGTCTCGAAACTGTTTGACCAGTCCTTGGAGCATGCGGCTATGCAACCAGCAATATATGGATTTCAGATTAAGCATAAATCTATGATGGTTTCTGAATAACTAGTTACATGAGTTGGGCTTTCAATTAATTGCTTAAAATTGATTAAATGTACTATATTCATTAAATACCGAGTTTTAAAATCCTTTAATACTAACCAATTAATGTTAAAATCACCCAAGCAACAGACATAGTCGTATGTTGTAAAAGCAATTACATAAGATTGTTCAATTTTATTTAAGAATGTTTGTAATTAAGGTTACGTTGGCGATAAACACATCCTACTGCTAAAGGAACTCTATTCGGAATTAATTTCAGCCACACTTATGTTAGTCTGTAGAATTTCATACTTATAAATGTTTTTACAAATATGCACACACCGTTCATCCCGGTCAGACCTAATTAAATTATGATCACGTAAATAAATTTAGTATATTTTTTCTTAACCAAGTTTCTGAAATACAGAACAATTCATACGGACTATCTAAAAATTCTACTAATAAATGAAATTTGGGTAGTAGTGATCTTATGTTTAGATGAGCTATATTAAGTCATTGACTATAAAATCAAAATCTATAATATAATTTTCCTTAATGTGTGTCTGTGGCACAAAATAAAATCTCACGTTCCGGCTTCACAGATGTTTATATTTGTTTTTCTTATCTTAACGCTCTGCTCGGAGCTTGACCTTTCGCGTATCCTATTTCACGTGCGCGCCGATTCAAGACTCGCAGCGCGTAGCGCGCGGTTTGCTTGTTTATGTTAAATTTGAGAATTATAATTCTGTTTCACTTACGCATATCTGATTTAATATGAACAAGGCTACCAAAGACATTTATTTCTAAACTTTGGTACGGATGAGTGCTTCATGCATTTGCACCCATAATCTCGCCCAATCAACAGACAAAAAATTAAACTTTATAGAGGCCATGGAATAATTGTTTAGCTGAAGTGGTTATTTTAGAGGCAGGAAGATATCCTAGGGAATAGCAGCGGACCATTTACAGAGCATGGACAACGGTGGTATTTTAAATTACAATAACTCTTTTTCAAATAGGAACAGTGCAGATATTCAAAGGCCCTGAGGCAGCTCTGAACCTATTGGTCCTGATAGCAGTCAGTGAGGTAGAAGAGCAAAATATGTTAAAAATCCCTGCGAAGACGGATATGAAGGAAAGACAACAAAACTTACGATTTCCACATTTAATATCAGGTCAATGAATAAAGAAAAATAGTAGATCAATGATTGGAAGAAGAGTTTAAACAAATAAGGTGAACTTAAAAGACGAGGATAACGTAGGAGGTACAGGGTATAATAAATAAAAAAACTAGTAAAAGCGTTTGTACCGCTACCTTAAGCAGGGTAATATACCTCAAACTACTATGCAATTTATAAGTTGTTTAAGTGTATGCTTCAACCTCTGTATTAAGATGATGCAGTGGTAGGTTTGTATGATTAAGTCACAACAGCAATAGATCTAGATCATTGACAATAGACCTTAGTAATTGGAGATCGCAATGCTAAAATTGGACAGCAATTAGAATCAGATAAGAAATTTCGGTTATGCAAGATAAATTAAAGAGGTTAAATGTTGGCAACAGAAATAGCTTGCAAGTATACCAACCATGCCATTTTTTGAAACAAGAGAAAAGAACAGGAAGGTATCAAAAATTCATAATAAACCCTTTTTTCTAACTATTCTACATTTCATTGGTTAAGTATTTTCTCGAGCATTTGTTCTATTACGCTTCACTGCCTTTCGATTGTATGTTTGATCTGTTCAAGTTTCTTTTAACATCAGCTGTTACGTATAATAGGCTCCCTTCAGTGGATTAATAAAATTATAATTGAACACCTTTGCATCATGATATTGACTGAAAGAATATTGTTATCCTCAGAGTAATAAAAGAAAGCAAGCAAACAGACTAACCAATCATAGCTCTTCATTGATCTGTTTGATTATCCATTATATCAAACGACGTTTCAGCAATGGAAGAGATAGATTTCCTTGTTTATTATAAGTACTTAAATTGTGTGTCCGTCCAATAAGGCTACTAAAGTTACAGTTACACTCCAAGATATTTCTGAAAGGGCACACAGTAGTAAGAGAATATCAAACCAAGAAGGATTATTTTTGTTATTGTATTCAGAATGATCAGAAATCCCTTCATTGCATAATTATTTTCTATCTCACTGATTATCCATTTTCCTCTAACAATTGTTCGATCAACTTTGCAGTCGATTATTCTTTCGGTTTGTTCAGAGTTTTACTGTAGCTTTTTTGATGTCGCTATTTTTCTGTATTCAAATGTTGTAGCTGGTAGCGTTTCTTTAGTGGCACAGCGGTAGATAAAGCTATTATTGTACAGCTTAAAGTGAATTAAAGCTGTTCGGAAGACAGGAAAACTAGTAAAATCATATAGAAAATAGATACATTTATTCCAAATCCCGAGTAGAGCCCTCAAAAACATAGGATGTGGTAAGACCTGCAAGAGCGAGACGTCAACACTGAAGCCATTAGTAGAATGGGGAAAGATCTCTGGACAAAAGGTAAAAGACCAAACGCAAAGAGACTCCTCAGCGACCACTCAAAAGATGATGACGAAACTTGAATCTCCGAATCGTAAGAGTCTTAACAAAGCAGAAGAAACAGGACAAAGTCTTAAAAAGAAGAAGAAGAACAACTCCCGTGTAATACCAACGTCATTGGTATATTTTTGTAGATCATTAATGGAAACATAAACTAAGAAGAAGTTTAGTCGCAGCACGCTGCATACATTCCAGCCTTATCCTTTTAAATATGCTCAAATCAGCAATTTATCAGCGATACATTTTAGAAGAGAGTTGAATCTTATGTAAACGTCATATATTTGTTTCTCCCGCATAAAAATTGGAACAGGTAAACGAGCATATAAAAGTTCTAAAGAGAACAACAAGGAATATTTTATGTTTACTTTTAGAAACGCTATACCAAATGAGATTATATGAAAAAGTAATGTGTGAGTCTGGAGAAAATGATAAGAAATCGACAAGTGTTTCCTTTATCTTGACCCACTGCAGCCTAAACTCGACAAAATATTTCACTACCCAATAGTATAGAGTACGAGGCGCGTTCAAACATAAATTCTAAATTAATATTTATTAGAAACAAACACAAATACTCTAATTTATATCATGTCATTCTTCTGCATAGTCTCCTTCCTTTAGAATGAACTGGTGCCATCTTTTTGGTAGCTTCTGTATTCCATGAGAAAAGATTCTTTTGGTTGCTCACACACCCATTCGCGGACGTTTTCAATGACTTCTTCATTAGAAAGATTTTTTTTTCTTTTATAAACTTTTTTAGGTGTCCAAGCAAATAAAAATATGATGGAACAAAGTCCGAACTACTAACGGTAGAGAGGGCAGCACACGCATTTCAATATCTGAAATACAGTCAGCGTGTGAGCAGCGAAATGGGGTCGAGCATTGTCCTGCAAGAAGTAGACGGAGAACTTGCGTTTTTAAGCTGCCCTTACTGATATTTAATGCAAAAGCAATATCCTTCATTGTAATTTGATGATAGCTTCAAATGAGTGCATTTTACTCTGTAAGCAATTTCGTCTGTTATCAATGTTTTTGGAAGCCGACAATGCGGTTCCTTCTCAAGACGTTCGCGGCTATCTCTAATCGCATTAATCTTTTTATAAACGCTTATGTCTGACAGCGCTTCTCTACTAAACTATCTTTTAACTCTTGTATAAATTTCTGATGGTTTGGTACTTTCTTTACTACAAAATTTACTAATAATGCGTTGTTTGCTTGAATGCACTTCCACTTCACTTTACTCATGCTTGCCAAATGAACAAAAATGAATTGTGGTTATTCAACGACTGAATAGTGTGCACACTAGTTCCAGGGCATTAATATTAATGTATACAACTGCTGTGCATGTCTGTGTCTTTTGGCGTGCAATTCAAATTATAATTCATATTTGAACGCTCCTCGTATATTGGTTTATACGTATACTTGCAGCTCGGTGAAACAAATATGAAATTTTCCACACCTTTAGTTGATATCTAGCCGAACATGAAAACTTTGCTAAACAACGGGATGACAGCGTTCCAAGTGATTTGAAAACTGATCTTAACGTACCTCCTAGAGCTATGTGAAACACCAAGTTGTTCTAATGTTAAACTATTGCAAAAGTTATACTCAAATCCTTTTGAGATCCATAATATATGCACGGCGGTTTGCGGCCAATTAAATAACATACCGTGACAGAAACGTTCATACAATATTAAACGCAGGCAATTTCAAGCTTGAACTTCATTCAAACTGCTTAAGTGTTAGTCCTCTTGCCAATCAGTGGATATATCGAACTTCTCTAAGATAAGTCGAGTCAAATCCAGTTAGTACAACAAATTTCTACCTGTGCGGTGCACGGAAAACAAAATGACGGAATTCAAATATGCAATTTCCTACGAAGTTTAGTCACAAAACATTTGCAAAAAAATGAGTCCATATAGCTCACATTTCTCACAATAGTTGATAGAAAATGTTCCTTATTGACGAGAAAAACAATCTTTATGGGCAGTTATCATTTCACCTTGAAAAGCACAGTTGCCCTAGGCAACATTAATAGCTGGACAGTAAAGTTGAATGCAACTTGCTAATAAAGAAAGCTCTCTGAAATTAAGATTCTCCACCTCTGGTGAAATAAAGGCTTCCATTAAATTTGTTGATTGTTTAATTATGACGCCGAGCCAAACGAAGTTAATTGCCTATTTGTCCACACCGTGGCAGTCCTGGGACTTTATTGTATAATTCGGTGCCTTAATAAACGAATTTCCTCCGCCGGGACATTTATTAAAGCCGATCGTCGCCTTCTTCGAGCGTGAACCGGCATCTACGTCGCCTCAGTTGCGGAAGGGACTCACCTGATGAAAAAGGATGAAGCTGGGATCCCGGCAGAGATGTGGCACACGACTTCGTACGTCGTTTCGTGTGGTGTGGAGAATATTGAGGGAGTAACAGCTTTGCTCGTACCCGTTCAAAGGTTTCAGGAACAGCAGACGCACCTTAACGACTTGTCTTTGCGAGTGCCGTTTCCACGGTTTCACAAACTTGTAATTGATCGACAATCCTAAGATATTGAAGTATACCTACTACCTACTTATTGTAGAATATCACCTCAAATTAAAGATTTATTTTCAGGCTGACATTGAATGGGAGTCATAAGTCATTGATCATTCTGAATATAATTTTTGTGTTGCTCATAATATTTATACATTCGCTATTTTAATGTTTTTATAATTTAAATCGTATTTACGATTTTTAGTTTAAATCAAGGTTCAGTGGAAGAACACGTTTGTGCTTGAACTACGCCTTTTGATTTCCCTTGCCTTTACAGAAATATGTATTGTTTTTAAGGGTACGAATTTGTATGGTTATGGGAATTAAGACAATTTATTAGTATTATTATAAAATGTGTCCTAATCTCGACTACATCCAGGACTGATGAAATCGTCATACCCTGGATATAATACTGAATTTTGGTAATTGGTTTAGGGAAGTCTTGTTTTAGTAGATCATGGTAGTTCTGCTAGAGATTCACTGCCTCTGCTATCAATTTCCCTTTTTCAACCTGACAACTTGAGGTTAAATTACAATATTATTTCTTTTTGATATACGAGGGAGGTAGAGCATTTATTGTCGCTAGTATAGAACATCACTATCTTTTTCGACAGTTTCCTTGAACATAAAAACAGTTATTCCAACAATGTTTAAATATAGCAGTGCAATTGTTGAAATACTCGGAGCCTTGATTACAGAAGAATTGATGTACTGCTGCTGTAATACGAATTGCGCTTATGAACCGGAGCGTTATAGTGATGAAAGATAATTTTTTGTGAAAATTGTTCTCTTCTTCTTTTTTACAGAACGAAGTTTTGTTGAATAATAGTGAGCACTGTTGTCAAACTATAATATTCTTGACTATGCCATTTACACGATCAATATTTTCTTGAGTACACGCAGAAAGCGACCGGTCAGCAGCTTTTGTATGGTAGCAGGTTCTGCTACTGTATTTGAACTTCCAATTAAATTTTTGACTACTTCACAGGAACAAGCACGCTAATAATATCTGCATTAATTGGTTTAGGCGTTATACCATTCGTTTTTATGTTTTTAGTGAGAGACTAAAACTCTTCGTACAACCACTGCTTGTACAATTTCAATAAAATTTGGCAATTTTCGTATTAGTGAAATAGTAAAACAATTGTAGTTTGTAGGAGCAACATATTCCAGAGTCATATATGCTAGGGACAATAAATACTGTACAACCTTCGTATCCCCAGTGTTCAGCAGTTTGTATTTATTATTGTGGCGTTATTTTCACATCAATATCGTCCTCCTAATTTAGTTACTTAACGATGTCTTTTATTTCACATATACATATTGCTTCATCTAATATTTATTCATCAGGATTTTGTAATATCAATTTTTTGTCTCGATTTCCCTATTTTCATATAACTTTATAGTTCAAAATCAAATTTTGCTACAGTGACTAGTTTTAGCGTAAATTGCATTGAAATTAAATTTAAAAGGTATCAACCATACCGACACATAGAAATAAAAAATTAAAAACTAATCAATACAACGATGAACCCAACAGAGAAGAGGCAACCTAATAATTTCCTTTTTCATACACTTTCAAGATCACAAGAATACATTCAACGGAGACCAAGATAAGATTCCAAAATACGATCATAAAATCGCAGCAGGCGATCTTAATGCTAAAATAGGAAGATTTACAAAATTAGAACGGTAACGTGAAAAGTAATGATACTGGAAGGAGTTTGGTAGACTTTGATTTAGAAAATAACACGAAAGTAATAACTACGGTACTCTATCACAAACATAACCACAGAGAGTCATGGCTGGTTCTAAACAGAATGATAGGACACCAGATAGATAAACTTCTAACAGGAAAAAACATGTAAAAGAAATAAGAGATGTGGGAAGTTATCGAGGACAGTGACCTTGGATATTATGAAAAGGAATCAAGAAAAATACTAATCAATAAGAAGAACATGCGAAATTGATCGGCTTAATGCTGTGTAAATAAGGAATTGCTAGAAAAACAACAAAGCGGCCTAGAAAGAGAATGAACTCAGATCGAGTCGATGAAGAAACGATTAGCAGAAACTATACTAGGGAAAGCCAAGAAAATATAAGCTACCAATTGGTTCAATAATGAGTGCAGACATAGTTTGCAGTGCATAAATATAGCAAGATTAAGAATGATGGAGGAGCCAATAGAAGCAAGGAAGAAGAAAGATAAAAGAGTGAAAAGAAAAACAAAGCAAAGAGGCAAAGAAAAGAATCGAGTATAAATAGAACGAAAACTGGTAGTAGACCCAGTATTTGAAGACTAAGAAGAATCTTTTGGTAGCAGATAAACAGGAAAATTGAATAGGTTAGTCCAGTATACAAATACTTTTCGGATAGAAAAGAGACTCCTACAGAACAGGAAGTATGACTGTGAGTAGGACAACTGTTTAATAATTAAAAATATATCCACCAGCGGAAATTCTAAAGCAAGGCGAAGAAACATTGGCATAAAGAAAAAGAGTAACAAAGAAGAACGTATGCTCAATCAACTACATATGATTAATAAAAAATAGGGTAAAGAAAACATAAATAGGGTAATTTTTTTTTTACCAATCATACCTTGATGTTGATTTTACTTTTTGAATCAGTAATATTGTTTTCTTCTATAATATAATTGTAAAATTGTAAACATTTTATTTGAAAAATGTAATGACACAACAGTCTTTATCTCTCCATAAAAACATGCATTTCGTCTGTTCATTCACCTGTAATTAAAGGAAAATGTCTCTCCAAGTTTGCATTGCGGGCAGAAATCGCAAGTACATATTCACAGAACTTTAATAGGCTTTACTTTTAATGAATTACACACTAGTTAACAAGTATGAAAAAAACGGGACAATAACGGAGCCTATAGAAATACGGAACTAAATAGTATACACAAAAAAGGGATAGGGCAATAATTATATAATTTTCCGTACTTTCTATGAGCAGGGCTGGCCACCTACTCGGCCCACAAATAAATAGGCCTCAACTTTGTTGTTAAAACCAGACCATTGGGCTTTAATAAGAGGAAGAAGAAGAATATAATACACACGAACAGAATCGAATCCTTCACATACTCTCCGTAGATAATAAACACGGATGCGATTCAATAGATAGGAATAAGTTGTAGAGGGAAATGAAAAAAAAGAAATATCCAATAAGATAAGAAAGGGCTGAGGCAAGGAGCTCCTCTTCGCACAAAGATATTTAACTAGGTAGTGAAGAAAATATATTGAGGAAAAGTGGCATACGTACAGAGGGGATGATCTACACTAATTACATATAAATAAATGGTTTGCTAAAGCAGATGACATAGTACACATGGCCAGGACAACGAAAGATTTGGAAATAGTATTTCGACTGCTAGAAGGAAAGGCAAACGAATATAGTTTAGTTTAACGATAAACACAAAATATAAAATAAAAGATATACAATAGAAAAAGCCAAAAAATTCTTATCTAGGAGTAACGCTGAGGAGCAAAAAAAAGAAGAAGAAAATGGATAAAAGGTTGATTATAAAAAGCAGCTGAGCTGGAATGCTGGCAAGAGTACCACGATAAAAAACTATATAAAAATCAGCAAATGTTGGTGTTTAACGAACGAGCACAGTCCAAATAGTGCTGTCAAGTAAAATTCGGGCACTTCATTCCATGTAGGAACATGGCCTGAGGTTGTCAGGGTCGCCGAAATATCTCTTTCCGAAACCCAGTCATATGGCACACCGTTATCAGTGCATTGGGTGATGTGGTTAGCATCATGCCTTCGACAACTGCCTTACTTTCCCTACTTCCACAACTGTGGTTTCGGTACCCAATTTTTAGAGCGACTGGGTGGGCCGCACGCCAGTTGTCAGATGTCGAGATTGAAGCCCGTACCGTGGGCAGCCTGTCGACCTAAACAGTACTGAACGATGTAGAAAATTGGAAAATGAACAAAAAAGAAGAAACCTGGCTCGAAATATTGGACAGAAAAAGCATAAGAATGTGAGATTGAGATTGAAACAGGCCATCTGGAATTTCTCCTGTAGGGTTTATTTTCATTAAAAGATAAGCCTAGTTGTATTTTCTATGTTACATTATTGTAGATTAAATTACCCTGCACGTTGAATAAAATCAGAAATTTAATTTCGTGTGCGCAGCGAGAAATTCACGTCCAAGTCTGTGCGCGGGTAAGGGGGCTTTAACTAAATATTATTTTACGATAGATGTGAGTATGAACGTGTGTGCCCATCTTCTAATGCGTCGGCCGCCGGCAAAGTGAACTTCGCTATACGAAGAGCGAAGTAAATACAAGCGGGTTCGACAGACTCGTATTAATTAATTTACTGTATATTAGTTCTTGTGGGTCACAAGGCAGCGTTTGCTGAAGCAGAAGTCTTCCTAAGTGTGTAAAAAAATATACGCGAAGTAATACACCCAAAAGGTACATCTGCAATGTTATTCGAACGAACTGCTCCAGCCGAGGCCCCCGCTTTGGAATTCACATACAAATTATCCATACCAGTTGAGTTAAGGAATGCGTGTACGTACGAAAATGGTGAGAATTTATTGCACGTGAATTTGAACTTAAATATTATCGGCTTCAGTCGATTTCGATATTGCATCTCTTACAGACATTTGTTTCGATGGGGACAATTATTTCAACGCTACATTTTGTTTAGAAGTTAATAACAGTTTTTATATTTTATTTCTATTTTTCTATGTGTTTTGAAGTTGTGTAAACAAGTTGGCCTTTCTTGGGCATGGTTGGAAGTTAGTCGGCAACCCGAGAATACTGCATGGGAAACTAGTGTCCTGTTTTAGTAAATATTGACACATCACAACCACTGGGGTAATTTGGAGGTTTCGTGTTTACTGAGGTAAATACAAAGGGCAAATAATTATTGAAATGTCAAGGCGTTCTAAATGTCTTATTCAAATTTAAAGTATCACGTGGGTAGTTAAACCTCACGTACCGTTACAAGATAAACGGACAGGAATGGAGGAGAAGAGAAAGAAACCGAGAGATATCAGACACACGTAGAGAATACCAAGCACTACACAAGTTGTTAGAACGCAAAAATCCAGATGGTTAGAACAGACAATGAAAATGCCGACAAGTAAAGGGTTTTCCAATAAGAATGATATGATTTTGTAATGATCTAGTAACCATGGTAATAAAGTTATACCTGTCACTAGTTGTTATTTATGTTCACTAAACTCTAACAATTTATTATGGCTAAATACTCGCTCCAAGAACGTTTGGTTATTGTCCAAAAATTTTACGAAAATTGTGGTTCTTATGTGAACACTTTTCGCGCACTTCGCGAAAGCTTTGGTTTAAATAATCGTCCTTCTGTGCTTTCCATTCGTCGCATCGTTAAGAAATTTGAAAGTAATTTTACTCTTCACGATGTAAAAACACCAGTAAGACGCCGAAATGCCAGAACTGTTGAGAATATTGCTGCTGTAAGAGCTAGTGTTGCAGAAGATCCAAATTTATCAATTTCTCGTCGTGCGCAAGAGTTAGGACTGAAAAAAAAACAACAACTTGGCGAATTTTGCAAAAAGATTTAAATTTACACCAGTATAAGATTGTTTTGACCCAAGAACTTACGCCACTGGATCATCTTCGGCGCCGCGAATTTGCTGCTTGGAGTTTAGAACGACTTGAAAGGGATCGCAATTTTGCCGAAAAAATTATCTTTTCAGATGAAGCTCATTTTTGGTTAAGTGGTTACGTAAATAAGCATAATTGCCGTTTTTGGTGTGAAAACAATCCACAACAGATTCACGAGAAGCCTTTGCATCCCCTGAAGGTAACTGTATGGTGTGGTTTATGGCATGGTGCTATCGTTGGACCATTTTTTTTCCAAAATGAGGTTGGAGATTCTGTTACAGTGAATGGTGAACGATACCGACAGCTCTTAACAATTTTTTTATGGCCAAATGTTGAATGCGCTTGATTTAGAAGATATGTCGGTTCCAGCAAGACGGCGCTACATGTCACACTGCTCATGAAACTATCGCCATACTGCAAGAAAATTTTGGAGAAAGGATAATTTCAAGGAATTCAACTGTTACCTGGCCTCCCAAGAAGCTGCGATTTGACTGCTTTAGATTACTTTTTGTGGGGTTATTTAAAATCTAAGGTTTATGCAAACAGGCCACAAACACTTGATGCTTTGAGATTGAACATTGAACGCTGCATTCGTGAGATTACGCCCGATTTATTGCACAAAGTCGTCGAAAATTGGATTCGTCGAATTCACTCGTGTACACGAAGCCGAGGTGGACATTTAAACGACGTGCTATTCAAAACATAAACGTTATCGATTGTACTCTAAGATAATATAAAAAGTGTGGTTATATCTGAAATCATTTCTATTTTATTTCATTTTAAAATCATATCGTTCTTATTGGAAAACCTTTTAGATGGGTTAAAAGATTGCTAGCGATAAAAACAGGGACGACCCGGAAAAAGCTGTCTGGATGTGGTAAAAGCGAATCTGAGAGGAGTTGAAGTGGAAGATTGGCAAACAGAAGCAATGGATAAGAAGAAATTGCAAAGCATAGTAAAGAGACTCCAAGATAAGGGTCGTTACGGTAGAGCTAGCATATACAGATTGTCCGAAATCCGTTTGGAACATAGGAAATTAATGAGTGCGACAAAGAAGACATAAACAAAATGAGTAGCGCGACAAAGATAGAATGTAATCATGGCTAGGTAAATTTTTAAACTAAAATTAAGTCAATGAAACAAACAAACGCTTCTGTCAAATATTTTATCTGTCATTAAGAGTATAAAGTGAGGTTTAAATCATACTATTGTTTACTATTCACCTAATTTTTGTAATTATTTGAACCACACTTTATACTCTTAATGACAGATAAAATATTTGACAGAAGCGTTTATCTGTTTCATTGACTAATTTTAGTTTAAAAATTTATCTAGCCATCATTACATTCTATCTTTGTCCTGCTACTCATTTTGTTTATGTCTTCCTTGTCGCACTCATTAATTTCCTATACGTATTCAAACGGATTTCGGACAATCTGTATAACTAGAAAGATCACCTGTTTTTGCATATTCCTATTACATTATTTATAACAAACATTTCAAGTTTTTTAAATTGAATGTAAGTAGTTAGGGTAATAAGAGAACGGGACCAATTTTCCCATAAGAAATGCATGGGGCGCTTTTTGTCTATTCTACTTCCGGTCTAGCGCACGTGTGTGATGCGGGGTGACGTAACCTGACCGCAGGTTACTGCCCCCCGCTGCCCGGTGTGGATCACTTCCAGTTCCCACGCTTATCTGTCCGACACTTCAGGTCTAGCGCACGTGTGTGATGTGGGGTGACGTAACCTGACCGCAGGTTACTGCCCCCCGCTGCCCGGTGTGGATCACTTCCAGTTCGCGCGCCTGCCCCGTACCCACACCCCGTGCCCCCCTAAGAAAGTAGCTGTCAATTCCCGCGCGCGGGGTGACCGCACGTAAGGTAGCTATTTATTTTCCCGCGCGCATCGTAACCGCAGCATCGTTTTTTTATCGGTGAGATGAGTGAAGGCCAAGGTTTCGTTGCTCCTTGCAGCTGTCGCGAGCATTAGATAACAACCGCAACATTGTTTTCCGGTATAATGACCAACGGTTATAATTTAACTGTGCACCTCCCCTCTTCCCCTGAAAGTTCATGCTTATGCCAAACTTGTTTTTTTTATGACCCCCGGAAGTGCATTTAAGTCTTAACCCCCCACTCCTAACATAATTATGTAGGTAATGTAGGTATAAATATCAATTAAAAAATTAGGGTGGTTATAGTCTTAAAAGTGTCGTCATTAGAGTGCAGTCTTCGAAGTATCGTTGTAAGAAAAAAGTGAGTAATAGCGAAAAAGTATATAAAAAAAGAATAACCCTTTTGGATTTTTTCAGTGCAGAAGCGAGAAGCAAACACCTCCATTTTCAATGAAACAAAGCGCTTTAGGCCTATTAGGCCTATAGAAAGTCCTCTTGTCGCAGGCAATCAACCTATTCAACCTTTGGTATTTGAGACTCGATACTGGTTGAACAAGTCCGGAACTAAATACGTCTCCGTGGGTTTCAACCCCGAATCAGACTGGACTCCAGCCGTTAAATTGGGTCACCCAATGCGCCAGGGATCATCTTCAACGAAGAAGATTGGAAAACGTTTTTGAGTCTTGACTTGAAGAAATATTTCCAAGGAGCTGTTAATTTGGAAGAAGATCGTATTGCGGATGTTACGATTTCGTTTCTGACTATTAATACCAATAGAGTAATTAAAATTCACAATAAGTTTGTGTATGTAATTCTGGGCGAAAAATCTTTCGAGTCCTTGAACAAAATTTTGGGCATTATCAATTGCCGCATGGAAAACTTAAAATCCCAGGAATTTCTAAGTTACTACAACAATACGTTGCTGGCAGCGCTTAATTTAGGAGGTGACGCATTAGGAAATCTAAATTATTTGATCGATCCTAAAGTAAATCTGTTTTTCTGATAATTTATATTGTGTCTTGGAGGTGGCAACTTTGTATCCTGCTATTGTAAGTAGGGACTTGGATAAATTGTATCCTGTTATTGTATGTAGGGATTTGGGAAATTTTTCTAATATGATTGATCAGCATTTACAAAAAATCAGAAAGATCGAAATTGCAAATTGCAAGTTTAAGAAGTTTTCGAAGGCAATTATTAAACAATGTTAAACAGTTAATTGCCGAACATGACGAATTAAAAAAATATTATAATCTAGTGGGTTATTATGGTGACCCCGAAGTAGATCTAGATTTAGCATTAAGTTTATATAAACTACTTTAAGATTTGAAATGTATTTAGTATAGCGAACAAAATATATGATTACTGAGATTTCTTGAGGTTTTTTTTAAGGAAGTGCGGATGTTGGTTGATGTACGCGGGGGTACCAAGCCGAAAGATATCACGCATGTAGTGGAAGATAGGCGTGGCGTATGGTATAAAAAGAATGCGTCGCAGAAATTGCTTTATATTTAATAATGATCGAAGTAGAGCTGTTAATTGTGCTGTACGTGACAGATTCAAAAAAGTTGAAACTAAAATCTTTTGAGTACAACTCTAATAAACGGCAATTGGATATCCATTTCCAAATCGAGAAAACCAAGTTTCAAAAAGTCGTCGACGTCAAAGAGTGGGTGTTTGACGACGGCGACTTGTGTCAGATAAAAGTGTTCGACGAAACTTTAAAAAAATTTGTCTTGGCCGTAAATTTTTTCAACCCCGAAGAGTGGGAAGTCGTCCAGAGGTGTCAAAAGTGTATTTTTGAAGGGTGTCCGTTGAGTGGGGGCGAAATCGACTGTCAGGTGGCGGAAAAAGGATATTTCCTAAGGATAATTAAGTAAGTACTTAAAAACCAAACTGAATCTAGTTTACTAATTGTTAATTTGTTACTGCAGTTAATAATGCGCCTCCTGGTGTACACTGTAGAGATGCTTGGAGTTGAGGGTGTCGTAATACAGAGTTGCTCTTATTACAACGACTTCATTCACGTCCACTTCGAGCTGAAGGACATGAGCGGGGCATGCAGGTCTTTTGATTTCCCGATACCTAGGCCCATCCCAACGGACCTGGTGATCATAGATACGGACATCGAGAATGACTTCAAACAGTTCGTGTTTGGCCACACGAACTATATTTGCGAAACTAAGGGTGCATATTCTATGTACCCAACCCACGTTGTGCGATTCACAAAGACGACCCGATTCGACTTTACTTAACAATATGTAATAATATGTAATAATATATATAAATTATGATAATAAACTAATGTGTTCTCACGTATCAAGTTACATCACTATTGTACTTACATAAAAGAAAATGCAGGTAGCTGTTATCTAACTAAGCCTTTTTCTCCCATTCGGCCTGTATTAAATATTTTCAGGGCAAAAGGGGGAAAAGGGGGCATTTAGTAACATGGAATGAAAACGAATCAAACTGAACTGATGTTAGAACATCCGACAAGACCTCAAAATTTTAAGTAGGAAGTTGATAACAGCATCTAGCATTTCAAAGAATAATATTATCGTGTGTTGCGTTAATTGCTTCTATGAACTTCTCTTGCGTCTAATGGATTCTCAGAATTTCTGTTGGTTGATTAAATTAAAACTACAGTTATTTTATTTATTGTTTTATTAAAACATTCCATTACAGGCCGTCACTTATTATATTTTGATACAAAGATTTACATTGATACAAAGCACAATGGCATAATTCTAAATGATGGTTGAAGCACGCTGGGGCAGTAGGATCCATTTTAAAATTGTAATCTGCAACTGCAATAACCTTATCTCCAAGAAACTGCTTCAGATATTTCTCCTTTTGCAACCCCTTGCAAAATACTGTTTGGGCGTTCTCAGTTTCATGTAGTAGAATTTCGGGTAGCTGTGCCAGGGAAACGAATCCTCGGCTCCATTTCAGACCATGGTGATTTTTTTCCAGCCAAACTGCTTGTCGTTGCAGATCTACCGTTAAGTTTGCGAATGGAAACGGCGGTTTGAATAGGTAGTGGCTAATTTTTTTTCCATCGAAAAGTGATAGCTCTTTTACAGTAAATTCCGGGGTATTAAAACCCTGCACATCGATTGTCAAAAACATTGGTTTGTTTTGTTTTCTGTTTTTTTTTTTTCATAGAAGTTGTGTTACTCCTGTAAACGGTTCGTACTCTACGACGACGTCGTGAAGAATGACGCAATATCCGAGGGTTGCAGCAGGAAATGCTAGTTGAGCCTCCATTTCTAGTTTTACCGATAGTAAAGCGTTCTGAATACTCTCGTTTTGTTTCGAGCAATTAATTACAAATATAGGACTAGATTTATATTCGCTGTAATCGAGTAAAGGTTCAGGGAACGGTTTATTTAAATATTTGCACTGGAAAGTTAGGTAGTCGTTGTAGGCAAGCATATATTTGTTCTTACTAAAGTCGTTATGTTGATTTTCAAAGGGATAACGATCTGTGTTTATGTATGCTATAACATCGGAGATTTTGACGTCAGTAAACATGCTAGCTACTGCAGATTTATTATTTCGTTTATTCGTTTGGAAAGCTACAAAAATCCATCGCGGGCGGCGTATGCCTAGGGTGTTTTGCACAGGCCAAATCACTAGATTGCTAGATGTGGGCATGGCGGGATATTGGAACAGACTTCTTCCATGAAATCCTATTTTAATTGGTTTTTTTACATTTATGTAATTGTACACGTCAAGCTTTGCAGAATCACTGAGTGCTATATGCGGCACTTTCCATTGTACTTTAGTGAGTTTTATCGTAACATTAACTTCACCCTTGTAGCAATCTTCATCGGCTTTTGAACGGATCAGTATTAATTCCTGACGCATGTTAATAATGTCACGTTGATAACCAGATGCGAAACCGAGAATATGACTTAGTGGGATGCATGCACTGAACGTTTTTTTGTCTACGCTGCTGATCTGTAACCCTACGTTTAAAGGGTCGAATCCTGCTGGAGATAACCCCTTATTTTCACTAGGTGAATACATAGCATTACCCACAATGCTTGTAGTAATTCCAGGGGTTCTGCAGCTGTCAATTACAGTTTCGCCGAGCTGATAGCGTATCTCTTCGAATAGAAATAGTGGAGCATTTCCAGTTAATGCAAAGTCTTTCCCTTCTTCAGACGGAGTCAAAGTTCCTTCAAGGTAGATTTTACTATCATATGTGGCTGTTATTAATTCACCTTTTTCAATAATAAGGCGAATTTCGTCTGAATTATCAAATG
Source organism: Agriotes lineatus (assembly GCA_940337035.1). Lineage (NCBI taxonomy): Eukaryota > Metazoa > Arthropoda > Insecta > Coleoptera > Elateridae > Agriotes > Agriotes lineatus. The sequence continues at coordinate 38,157 of CALNHX010004087.1, forward strand.
CGTTCACTGTATACGGGTGGTACGTGCGCGATGACGCATCAATAACTAAGTCTGTGTACGACACGTCTGCGAACACGGTTTTCAGGGCTTTTTCTTCTTGCATCTTGCACCTTTAAGCCGATCGATTCTAAGAAGCGTATATCGTCAGTTGTAAGTACCCCCGGGTTTGATTGTTGAATGACCTCGGGGAAATGTATGTGTTCTTTTTTATAGTTTTTCAGGTCTAAGCCCATTTTCTTTAAGTTCCAAACGAATAGTGAAAGGTTCCTCGCCGAAATCAATTGGATCGCCGTGCTGGTCCACCAATTTAAGAGTTATGTTGTCAATAATATTTACAATCACAGGCAAATGTATTATTGTTGAAGGCTCCTTAACTAATCTAAATCCTGGAGGTACCGATATGTCGAACTCAAATATAGTGTGGGACGAGTTAGTGTTACGATACGCTCCACTTGTAATACTGCAGTCTACCTGAATATTTGTTGCTTTTATAATTTCAACATCAAGATCCGATTCATGTTTCACGTTAGCCTCAAGTTTTTTTGCAGAAAATCCGAGCATACGGCCGATGCTATCTGCCCTAGTGAAGTCGATCACCTCAGATGTCTCTATTTCACATTTTAAAGTGTTATTATTAGCGATCAGTTCGAAACCAGTACTGATTTTTGTTTTTAAGTAATTGTTTATTTCATCCAATTCATACGCTCCCGACGGTATAGTGAATGATCGATTGCCCCAGTAAAATTGATCATTTCCTTTAAAAATATTTCTAATCGAATTGCATCCGTAAAATCCGACCACACCTAAAGCGTAATTGTAACTAGGATTCAGTTCTATCGGCGGGAAATAATCAACACTGATAACATTTCCGACACCACTCAAGGTCAGTGTCTGGGACATGTTTGCAATGAGTCGGTTCAAAGCAATTTTATTTATATATAAACTCAGGGTCAGGAAGCACTGCGACCTAGAGCGATTATTTTTATGGTAGGTCGCGGTATAAAAATCTTAAACATAAATGTCCGCAAATAACTGTATTAAATTTTTGTTCTCTTTCGTAATTGTATTTAATATTGCAGCCTCGAAAATAATTTATTACTTCTATAGGAGGCCTAAGGTTCCCAAAACTATCATAGTAAATCACGTCTGAGTTCCGCTTCTTATAAGCGACCCAGTGCGTTCCAGCACCGTATTTGGTATCGAGATTTATAATACCGCTTTCGTGCATTCTAGGGGAAAGAGGTAGATCGTCTCTCATGAACACCCCTCTATAGTAAGGGACATCTTTGGCATATTTTCTTAGATCGATATCGGTTAGCGCTCTCCGAGGCAAATTTAGCCGTTTTTTGAATGCGGTTTTAAGTATAGAGCACTTCCAGTCTTATAAGGACGTAGATACAAGGCATTGCCTTTCTTCCCCAATGCAATAGCCTCCATAGCTTTATTGTGTCGAGCGCTTTCGTTTAGCTGCCTCTTTGCTTCATGTGCGCTGTTTACAGCTTTCACAACCCCACTTGCACCCCCTGCCAATGCTCCGACAGCGCTGAGTCCTGCAAAGAGAGGTACCAGAAATGGTAAAATGCCTCCTCGTTTGGGTACAGGAATTATTCTGGGCACTTTAACATTGCGTTTTCCACCAATTTGGTTAATCACCCGTTTAGCAACAACCAGAGACTTTTCAACAATATCCTTGAGGTTACCGCCTGAGAAATTTTTGACAGCATTTTTAACTGCTTTTACGATTGTTTTTAAAGTTGCTCCAGTTTTCTTGAGTTTGGCAGATTTTTTACGTATTCCCATTCCCAATTTTGTTTTAGCTTTCATTATGTTAGTTACGGTCCACGCAGCACCTTTCTCTCCTAGACTTGAGTCTTTGGAAAGTACGCGTTCCCAAGCCCTCTCTTGAAGTATTTTGTCGGCACGATGCCTATTTTCCAAATCTTTGTGTAAGGAATATGCGATGTCGTGTTCCTTGCACGCTGAGTCTAAACTATTTATTCCTGAGTCACCTCTAGCTAAACGTTTTTGCAGTTTCGTCCCCGGGCCACAAAACTCATACCCTGGAATGTGAAGTTCAACAGGAAGTTTGTTTATCAGGCTGTTAACGAAACCTTCACCTTGATGAGTTACTAGCATTTAAGAATTTTTCCGGTTATGCTGGGGTATATATATACATATCCGCCCCACAGTACTCCCGCACATCTAAAAATGAAGTTCGTCAAGCAACATGTCAAAATAAAAGTAAATAATCATGATTTTAAAAAAATAAAAAAAAAAAAGCATGGAGATCTACTTCCAGATTCCATAAGAGCTATCTTTGCAGGTCGTTCTGGTTCTGGTAAGACAAATACTCTTCTTAGCCTACTAGAGGAGCCCAATGGAGTAAAATTCTGTAATTTATACGTATACTCAAAATCTCTAAATCAACCGAAGTATAAGTACTTGGAACAGGTTATTAAGCCAATTAAAGGTGTCGGTTATTACACGTTCGATAAGAACGATGAAATAATCCCACCTAATAAGATTAAACCTAACAGTATTATGGTGTTTGACGACGTCATATCGGATAAGCAAAATTGTATTCGAGACTATTTCTGTATGGGAAGACACAATTCAATCGATTGTTTTTATCTCAGCCAGACATATTCCAAAATACCTAAACAATTAATACGAGATAATGCCAATTTTATAATATTGTTCAAGCAAGACAATTTAAATTTAAAACATGTGTTTGATGATTTCATCTCACCCGAGATGACCTTCGAAGAGTTCCGCCACATGTGCGCAGAATGTTGGAGAGAAAAATACGGATTCATTGTAATCGATATCGATTCCGAAATGAATCAGGGAAGATTTAGAAAAGGATTTGACTGCTATATAAGGAGATGAGTTCATTTTTTCCCTGCCATTCAACTGCTTTCAACTGGTCTGTTAACCAATTTTCAACAGGTCTGTTAACTGGTTTCAACTGCTCTGTTAAGTGCTTTCAACTGGTCTGTTAACTGGTTTCAACTGCTCTGTTAAGTGCTTTCAACTGGTCTGTTAACTGGTTTCAACTAGTTTCAACTGGTCTACAATGGATTCCCAGGAGGCTAAACTGAAGGAAAAAATTATTAAAGCTAGAGAATCAATTAGACGCAAGTACGACCAGTTAAGGCGATCTAAAATTGCCGTAAGACGATTTGTCGAACAAACATATAAACCAATAGTACGGCCATTAGAACAACTCGCAAAAAAAGAACCAGTTACTGTGCCGAGAGAACCATTTACTTTAAAATCAGAGCATGTAAAGACCAAATCATCGAAAATACCCAGGCCACCTAATACTTCACAGTACTCATCCCATGCGGACTCTGTTACTTCATCTAAAGATTCAGATGATTATGATGAAGAAGAAGATATTTATGAAGAACCAGATAATGAAGAATCAGACATTCATGAAGTGCCGCGAGGATTCCTTAACATGCTTATTGCGGATACTCAAAATACATTCGACACGACTTATGGAATTCATTATAGTCCTATCACTAACAATTGGAAAATTGGTAACAAAATCGTCGAATTTGCTAAAGATTCAAAGGATATTTTTATCGAAAACAGGCAGTTCCAGGGGACTGAAGGTTTGTACGAATTGTTATTTAAGAAAGCTCCTGAAAATTACAATGATGCCGATTTACATTCATATAGAGAAATATTAAAATTGACTAGTGCACACAAACGAGGTTTTAGCCCTTATGGACAAATTGCTGGGAATAAGGGAGTGAAATACACTAAGATCATTAGTAGATTATTCAAAAGTGGTGAAGTTGAAGGAGATGGTCTAATTAAAGACGTTAATAATAAAAAATATCGAGTACGTTTACTGGGACAACCCACACGAGCTAGTTGAGCGCTTAAAATTGCTTTATGCTTCCAAAATGGCTGGTAATACAGGTCACGAAAACGAAATAACTAGTATCATCGAGGAACTTAGAGAAACCGGGCTTGTTATTTAAATAGGTACCACCCCCACATCAATTAGTTTCAACATGAGCATTGACAAGTTCGGCCGTGGCACAAACAACTACCTGAAAGAAGGTAGGAGGGGTGAACCTGGCCCGGGATTCAAATTAAACCATGAAGGGCATTATGACATGCAACAAAGAAGATTAACAAATATAGCAGACGCAGTTTATGATTTTGATGCAGTCAACAGAAAAAATACTCTTATTATTCAGAACGACTGCTTTGATGCACGTGATAAGCGAATCGAAAACTTGGCAGAACCCCAAGCTTTAAATAATGCCTTAACTTTAAATTATTATTTAACTACCAAACACAGCTGCGATTACAAAACATTTCAACACGTTGGCAATCCTATCGAGGGAACCGACGCAGTAAATAAAGACTATGTAGACAATTCCGTTATCCAATTGCGTGCGTACTGTGATGATGTAAAGAATGATATATTAAGTAGTGAAACAATTTCTTCCATGACTAAGGCTATAATTTCCAACCAAGCTCAAAATATCAAAGAGTTTAATGACATCAGGGCAAAACATAATATTTTTAGTAACGAGGTAACTCAGAAACTACATGATACAAAAATCAAACTTGACACAGTAGAGCAAACCGTTGAGAACTCTGACTCAACAGATTCAGGTGCACAGGATTCCATAATTAAATTAAGTAGTGCCATTTATTCGAAACTTGATAAGATAGATTCACATATAAATCGCTTATACAATCACTTACATCTCAAGCGTGATGTCTAAAAGAGCCATCGTAAATGAGCTCCACAGATCCGCCAGAAAAACATTTAGCAGAAGAAAAACTGTAATTCTAGGATACGACGACTTATGGCAGGCAGATCTAGCAGAGTTCATACCTTATTCTAAATATAATCGAGGATACAAGTACATTTTACTTGTAATCGACTGCTATTCTAAGTACCTATGGACCAGACCGTTAAAAACAAAGACTGGTGTGGAAGTTGGGAAAGCTATTGCTTCAATTCTAAAAGGCGGCAGAATACCAACAAATTTGCAGACTGATGAGGGGAAAGAATTTTACAACAAAAGTGTTAAAACGCTGCTTCTAAAGCATACAATCAATCATTATTCCACGTATAGCGTAAAGAAAGCAGCAATCGTCGAAAGGGTAATAAGAACTCTAAAAAACATTCTATATAAAGAGTTCAGTTTGCGCTCCCAGTACAAATGGATTGATATACTTGATAATGTTACTCAGGACTATAACAATCGTAAACATCGCACTACAGGAATGAAACCTAGTGACATTCAACCACATACAAAATTAGCTGTGTACAGCCGGGTTCAAAACATTGGGAAACAAAGGTTTCATATAGGAGATCACGTCAGGATATCCAAGTATAAAGCTGCTTTCGCGAAATCGTATACTGCCAATTGGACTGCTGAAATATTTACAATTTTACAAGTAAAACTGGGTAATCCCGTAACTTATCTTCTCAAAGATTATAAGGGTAATCCTATTAAAGGAGCGTTTTATGCAGAAGAACTTCAGAAAACTAAGTACCCTGACCGATACTTGATTGAGAAAGTGTTACGCAGACGAGGCGATCAACTCTACGTTCGATGGCTTGGATTTGATAAATCGGATGACCAATGGATAAGCATCAATTCAGTACTAATATGAAGACGGTGACATTCGCAGATAACCCTCAAACACGGTACATCAGCCATTGGGCTTTTGCACACAGAGAGGCACGCAAGTCACCATGGATTCAAATGGCCATTGACAGACACCGCTTTCAAAGAAGAATTATGCATCTCGAATATATATTAGGACCTATTTTACAATGTAGACAATATCGATAGTTGAATTGAAATAAAGCTCTTGCAAAAAGAAAAAAAACTGCATTTTTATTCAAATAACGGTTTATTTATCTACCTATTATACAATGAATAATGCCCCCAGGGCAATGTATCGGTGGTGTTCGGTAACAAACATCTTTTGTCGTCACGATAACTTATTGCTATTTTATTCTGCTTTACACTATATACTACATGTTCTTTTGATGTTATGCAATTCTGATTTCTCGCAATTTCACAACTGTTCTGCAAACAGTCCAAGTAATCGTTAAAACTTATAGTTTGTTTCACCACATACGCCTTCACCCCCTTAACTTTCTTCATAGCGTCCTTGTCTTCAACTCGAACACTGTACATTTTAGATCTTAAACCGACGAATTCCGTCATTATTCGCCCGTTGTTCTCGTCTTTCATCAGCCCCAAAACTTTTTTATTTACTAGAGGAATTCCATAGGGATTATCGATCGCGTAATCGCTTGTGTCGAAACGGTTAATTTCTGTTTTGATTTCCTCATATATGTCATCACATTTTATTTCGTATAACAAACTGTCAGTGTCTCCATATAACACTTTACACATAGGACCAAATTTGGGGAGCATGTAATCATAATGGAATTCGTACAATTTTGTTTTCGAAATGTCCAACACACTCATTCCCACATATACCGGTTTGTTCATTGTAACTTCCGTCTTGTTTAATTCTATTATCACCAAATTCTCATCCAAAATGGTTCTACTATGAAAATTTGGCCTAGCAATTAGGATCTTGGCACTAAATCTGCCATCCCATTTGGATACCATCTTAATAATTTTCCTTTTCCGAACATCTTCGATGGTCTTCCCGAAGCATGCGTTGTTCATTAATTTATAGAAAGTTTTCTCAAATTCATTCTTAGATTTGGTACGCATACTGGTATTGTGGGCGATGTAAGACTTCATCCAGTCGGACTGGTTGAATTCAAGTATCCTATGAATTTTTGTTAATTTCAGGCCGTGCTTGAGCACTTGTTTAAGTGCGCGGTAATGCAATACATAACGCTGTTTTCCGTAAAGTGTTGTAATCAATTTTTTTTGTTTTGAGCCTGGAGAAATCCCATGTTGAGGACAAAACGGTAGATCTTTGTGGACATCATGAAGGTCATTGGGATACTCCAAATCTACTTCTAACATATAGCCTATAGGGGAATCGTCTGGAATTTTGCACACATCCAAATCGAACTTGTTACTCCACCGGAATCCTCCGTACGGCAAATATTGTGACATCGCCCAACCGTATACTGTATATAAAATGGAGTATTAATATTTTATATAATGTTGCTGATTTATACTTACAGTTATTTATGTCGTAATATTGCAAATACACTGATGGTCGCAAAGGATCGTAGTCGTGCATATATTTGTTATTTGCCTTAGCATACCGGTTACTGCACTGGCTAATTCCCCCTCTTATTCCTCGCTCTACAAACATTAGGATATCGACATGGGGAATTAGTTCCAGTTCAACGTTTGTATATTTCAACATAGCATCCCAAGTTAATCCAGGAGCCGAAACGTAATGAGCTGGATCCAATCCATAGTTTTTGAAACAGGTTTCACGAAAGTTTTCAAACACGTCAGCCAACAGTAACACATCAGTTTTCAAATACAAGTCGGAATACTCTCCTAAAGTCGTGCAACCGAACTCTTCCCACACTCGATGAGCATGTTCGTAGTTTCTAGTTAATTGATCATCATTTTCCTCTTGCCGTGTGGGATTCTCTACTGAAGTCAGTTTGTTTTCAAATGCCTTTCGATTAGGCAATCGGGTCTCCTCCAATTTTTCTATTGATGAGACATAGTCGTAAGGAAAGACGCCTTTTCTAGTGATCAACCTGAATTTATCTTCACTCAAATTGCTATATTCTTTACGCATAATTTTCAATTCGTTTAAAAATGATGCCAGCTTATCTAAGCTATATGGCATGAACCTTAGCGAATCTATAAATCTGAATTTTATTTCGCTTCCTTTAATGCTTTTAGTAAAGGAGATGTATTTCTCCTTGTTAATTGGAAGAAGCGAAATGGGCCCTTCAATTTCTTGCATTATATCTCTCAAGATAAAATGAGCGTCGAACGAGCTCAAATTATGGAAAACTATCGGGATTATTTTAGATTCTTTGAAATTCAGATTGCACAACACGTGGGCAGCTCCACGATAGTCAGAGGTCATGTGATCATGGTCCCGAACTTTGCGTTCATTAGGCTCAAACGTTCTATTACAGATGTGACAGTGGGTAGCCTCTTGAAACTCTTGCTCCTGTCTAGGTGTAATTGTCATTGGTTGTGGGGCCCAATGTACCGGTTCCACATCTTCAGCAATTTGCTTCAATTCCTTTGCAAACCAGTTCATACAATCTTGTCCTCGGTAACTTCGATAATAAGACAGAGAATCATCATAAAAACATTTGAAATAGTAACCCACGCTGAATGCCTCATGTTTCTGGTAAATTTCAGTTTTCTGACCTATTCTCCTTCTCATTGGTTTAAGCATACTTTCAAGGTCGCCGTAGATAATAAATTTTACAGGTGTTTTATTCTCAACTTTTCTGAATTTCACAACTTTTTCATCTTCCCTCCACGGCATCGTAACTCGGCACTCGTTTACCTGCTTGCAGTCGACTTCATGCAGCATAAATTTTTTATCGTTGAAGAAATACTGCAAGCACCTTTCACACACTCGAATTCTTCCATTATACTTAGACTGCTGTTTAGTTATAAGCCTGCTAAGATTTTTTATATAACAATAATGAAATTTTATTTTTTCAACGCCTGGACCGTAGGAGTTTTGAATGAGAAGCAAATTCACATGCCTTAACAACTTTTCTTTTGTCAATCTTACTGGGTCCACTCTGAACGAATCTCTTGTCGGCGCCAACTCGTATACATTAATCGATACGTTGTTTTGCTTCTCAAATTTTTTAATTTGGCTCATTGCCATTGGGAATTGAATACCATTCAAATTAAGCACTGTTGAATAATGGGGATACGAAGATATTCGATCACTATGAGTCTTGGCTGGGTAGAGGGCGGCCATCACTGCCCATGCGAAACATGCATGGTCATCAGTTTTTAGATTTATAACGGCCTGCTTCACAGCTATTTGAGGAGGCAGTTCAACATAGCTTGAGCCGCGCAAAGGCACGTACCTGTTAATATTGACCGCCAAGTTAATTACTGCAGATAATATCCAACCGCTACCGTGTTCTTGGAAATCCTCCAACTGGACTATTAAGTCATCTTGAACATGCTCCTCCCACCATTCATTCATATCAGTACTGCGTTCTATTACTTCATTCCTCGTGTTAAAATGCTTCAAATCGTAAATATCTGTGTCCCCGGAATTCTTCACGAATTCTCCGCAGAAGTCTACATTTACTTTCAGCATGGCATGCTCCTTCAAGGCGTTTTTTATTCGAATGCTAAACAGATGAAATGCGTCCTCCAAGAAAGTTAGGGGGTCCACGTGCTTTAAATTAATGATAACTCCAGTTCTAACCCTACTATTGAATGCTGATTGCACATCCTCCCATTTGATGCGATGACTCCGAAGCTGTTTGGCAGGAACATATCCGGCACCTTGACGATGAAGAGCTTTCATCATAACTCGGTACCCTGTAATTTGAATATTAAAAAAAAATACAGAACTAGCATAAAAACCTTACCAGACATTTTTCCTATATTCGATTCCAAGTTCTTCTTCAGCCCCATGTTTAGTTGCCCTTTTTTAAGAGCGGCATTCAGTAGACGAATATTTTTACCCCCTAGCTTGATCCATGTCTCCAGCTGCTGGGGGTGATCAGTCAGTTCCAGCAATGCAGTTTTCATGGTTTCAGTCATATTATGCCCAACTTCACGCAATTCCTCCATTTTTAAAAATACTTTACAACACAACTGGCGAGACACAAAAACCCATATCGAAAAACTGTTGCCTATTATATTCAACCTCCAAGGGGGGTGGTGGGGGAAAAATTCTAAGGAAAAACCGCAGGGATGGCACGCACCATGACCTGCGGGGTGTGGGTACGGGGCAGGCGCGCAACATGACCTCTGCGGTCAGGTTACGTCACCCCACATCACACACGTGCGCTAGACCGGAAGTGTCGACAGATAAGCGTGGGAACTGGAAGTGATCCACACCGGGCAGCGGGGGGCAGTAACCTGCGGTCAGGTTACGTCACCCCACATCACACACGTGCGCTAGACCTGAAGTGTCGACAGATAAGCGTGGGAACTGGAAGTGATCCACACCGGGCAGCGGGGGGGCAGTAACCTGCGGTCAGGTTACGTCACCCCGCATCACACACGTGCGCTAGACCGGAAGTAGAATAGACAAAAAGCGCCCCATGCATTTCTTATGGGAAAATTGGTCCCGTTCTCTTATTACCCTAACTACTGAGGATAATGCCCTTGCAATAGGGATGTTAATAACAAGGCTGACATACTACTACATTAGGTTCATGCATAATTTCGGCTTGTTTTTGAACGTGAAATCAATCATAAATAATGCAGGAGAATATAGTATTAATTAATTCATGTATTTTGTGTATTTAACAAAATAAATGTTGTTATGGACAAGACCTAGGTATGCGTAGTACCGGGTACCTTAGACACCAACTGCTATGGACATATGGTCACTGTCCTACTTATAATTTTGCCGAGACTAAGGAATTCCAACCCTAGCAAGGGATCTTTTACATGCTACACTTCTGAATGATGGCATTCTGTAGACTGTAGAGGACCTCATCTGCATTTTTAAATTTTTAAAAACCTCGCAGGACCGGGAATCGAACCCGTGACCCTTCGATCCGTAGTCAGAATTCTTAACCACTGAGCTACTGAGCCTGGCTAAATAAGTTTAAAATTGGTAGAAATCACAGAATTTATGCATTAGCCCAATATAATGCAAGTGCTACCAGATTTAGTGGAGAAGTAATTTATGTGTAGTATCTAAACTAAAAATAAAGACAATAGGCAGAAATGGAAATGAATATGCCATAGATTGCGGAAACCAAATAAAGATTTGACACATTCAGCACTAGATTTCACTACTGCAGTCAAAAGAAAAGTCGGAAAACTAAGGGACACATGGAAGAGAAATACTAAACATGAATTGAACAAGCAATAAAAAGAGCACGTAGAGAAACAAATAGGAGAGCACTACACCTTTTTCAATTGTAATTCAGAAATGAAGTGACGACCTATATGAGAAGAATTACTATGTAGATATATAAACTAATACATAGCGAACATGTTAATGTGTGCAATAAATTTAATATTTATTGTCAAGAAATCGTCGAACAAGTCGATTTGATTTTTTTTGTCATCTTTTGGTTGAAAATAAATTAACATTAAAATGTTCATTAGAATTCAAGTCATTGTTATACTTACGCTCTTACTAAGAGCTGTTAGTAGTAGCATATAACAATGACATAAATTCTATAATGGAAAATTTTAAAATGGTTTGTTTCAACCAAAAGATGGCAAACAAAAAGTGAAATCGACTTGTTCAAAAATTTCTTTACAAATAAACAGCACAATAAATATTAAATTTGTTGCAAAGTTTATCACATCCTGTATGTATGTATCTACTGCAAAGGAACCCTTATCTGATCTGGTGCCTGTTTGTAATTAATTTATTTCAGGTATAAAATAATATAAGTTAAAATGTAGGCTACGGGCAAAGATCCTAGTACACACACAAATCTGGTTTGTATTTTTATACTGTGCTCATAGTTTGCCTGTCAGTAAATTAAGGCTGGTTAAAATGGAACCGTAATAATTAATCGAACAAATAAAATGGTTGAATGCCCCTCTTTCTATTTTATTTGACTGCAATACTGATTGCGCTAGCTCTCGGCACACAAAACTTCTTATCTCATGGGTTGGATTCATAAATGGACTATAATCCCATAATTTTAGGTTATTTGTCTCAGCGTAGCTCGTTTGCTCGTTCTTAGTAGATAAAATTCACAATCTAGTAGATTGACAGATGAACACAAAATGGTTTTTTGCGTACAGCGTGAAATTGAACGTTTAAAATCGTGAACTACTGTGAAAACGCGTCAGGCAAATTATTTGAATATTCCCGCTTCGCAACTATTAAAACATCGCCTTGATTGTTTTTAGGATGACGTCACACCTCTTGATTGTTTGGATGCCGATCTTTCAGCTGTTTATGATCGATTTCGCCCCAAAACCTGGTGACGCCGTTCGATTTTGAAAACCACGAAGTAATTGGACTTTTGGAAAAGCGCTGGGCCTCTTCGGCAAGGTTTAATCTTGGATTTAAGTCGTTTTCCCGAACTCTGACACTCAATTCTTAGATCCATCCTACCTCGTGAAGTTTGCTTCGTTGCTGCTCGCAGAGCTGGTCGTAGTGACGCCGCCGGAATATCTCAAGCTGTAGCCGCTCCCCTGGGTGCAAATTCCTCTCAGGATACTCCTGCACACTCCGCTGATCTCCTGGACCGCTAACCTTTGACTTCCGATGCTGATTTGGGTCGCAGTCGCACCTCAAAAATCTCAGGTGCTCGCTCCCGTTAACACAATCGGAAGCAAACACTTGTACTGAAGTACGGAGACTTGGGCAATAAAACTGTACACTTTTGAACTGGTAAAATACTTTTATTAATATAAAAACAGTAATTGAAAATGGAGCACAAATTTGCCCTGTCTGCCAATAATTTTTTTCAATTGTTCTCCTGTTAATGACAAAAAAAGCATCATGTTGCTAAGATACGGTGTTATTCTACAATTAATTGGAAATTAGGATTGATAATTTTTACCACAAATAGAATAAAGTTTGAGTACATAAATTACAATCTAACATTTTCTTAAAATCTAAAATATTGTCTTTTTGGCTTATAACTAATTTTGTCCTATAGCGTTGCACTCACAAACGTTTATAATTTCACAGCTGTGCTTTTGCACTATGTTTTTAATTATTAAAGCACTGATATTTGAGTTCCCTACTTTTCACGTTGCTTGCTTTTATTCTGTTGCCTCCATTCAGGAATTGCTCTTTGCAATTTTCTAAATTTTTTTTCATCTTGCTTTACCCTTCAGCTTGCTCACAATTTCCACTGTCCTTTGCTTTTATTGATAACTACGCTCCTTTTTATGCACGTAACAACCTTTTTATGTCAATTACTTTTATTCGGTCTGGCCTTATATGTGCACAAACGTACCATTTTAATTATATTACTTTATTCACAAGCCAAATTTAAACCCTCTGAAATGTGCTTTGCCTTTGCGTGCCTTTATTCGACTAATGACTGTTTCTCACATCTCATTATCAATGCATTTAATATTTTTATTTTTGTTTAAAATTGCAATTATATAAAATATCCTGACTCTGTGCTTTATTGACTCGGTTGAATATTTTGCACTGCCAGCATAGCCAAGTTGTGGGCTTAATACCATTTCACTACATAGTAATACTATATAAAGGTCATCCCTTTGTTTTTGAATTACAATTAGTTGATGTTCTTTAAATTACAATTTACAGTTTCTGAATTACAATTTGTTATTCTGAATTACATTTGACACTTTTATTAATCTGAATTATAAGTTAGCCCAGACATATTAGGGTTTGACCTTGAAAAAAATAATGTAAATCTGAAAATTGGTAGAAATAATCTATTTAGTGTACTGAACAACATACCAAAAGTCCTAAGCGGTCCTATGTCGGCTTCATGATGAAAAAAGGCATAGGCGGGTATTTCGGGTTTATACAGGATATTATTCTACATATCGTGTTTTGCCATCAATATATAACTTAATAGGTATATATATCTCACTATTCATGTATTTTATATCATACATGTATACAATAATAATAATAACTAGCAACCAGTGAGACAAATGTCTCATTTAATAAAACAAAAAAGACCGTTTTTCAAATAGAACGCGCTTTCGAGAAATCACGTGATTTCTCGAAAACCGGAAGTGTCACGTGATTGAAATTCGGTTTCTGACCTGACATAACCATTCCAAACAAATAACTTTAATAACTTTTTTCTCTATCTCTTACGGTTTGGCTACTGAAACAGCGTCCCGGACGGACGGAAATCACGTGATTTCTCGAAAACCGGAATTGTCACGTGATTGAAATTCTGTTCCTGACCTGACATAACCATTCCAAACAAATAACTTTAATAACTTTTTTCTCTATCTCTTACGGTTTGGCTGCTGAAACAGCGTCCCGGACGGACCAGCGTCCCGGACGGACGAAAATCACGTGATTTCTCGAAAACCGGAAATGTCACGTGACTGAAATTCGGTTTCTGACCTGACATGACCATTCCAAACATATAACTTTCATAACTTTTTTCTCTATCTCTTACGGTTTGGCTGCTGAAACAGCGTCCTGGACACACAAAACAGCGTCCCAGACAAGCCTATTATATATATGGATCTTTGTTCCACCAGAAGCTTATTTAGTGTTTGGAAAAAGGTCAAAAAAGGTAAAAGCAAAATTTAAAAAAATGTTACATACAATATATTTTTATTTTAGAATAAAACTCGAAAACTTAGTGTCGACAAAATGAGTAGAACCGGAACCTAGAACAAATTAAATCTTGTTTTCCTTTCTTTCGTTTTAAGTATAATATGGTTGCTTACTTATATTTCGTCTTGATCATCGTCGACTTCAACTTCATTTACTGGAGTATCGTAACTGCAGCTTCGACCCCTGCAATTTATGCACATTATTGAGCAAGCAAGGCCTGCAGTTCTACATGAACACCGAGCCCCGCATTCAGATTTACACCCACAGGATACCATCTGCAACAGTTCATTTTTTTCTTGATAGCTTCATGTCGGAGAATTGCAACCGAAGACTGCCTTCATCGCATGGTTGCCTAATTCCATTGCATTATGACAATTAATAGTTTGATCTCCAACAAACCCAGATGATAAAGACCGTAAGGAACTACATTCCTGCCTAGGAGAGCGGGTCGACAGCCAATTTATAAAAAGGTTCAAATATTTTGCATCCACTGATCTTCTTGAATCTCTAAGTTCAACGTCTTGTTTTGTTGAAGTTCTAGTAATACCAGTCAGTTCAACGGAACTACAAATTTTAAGACATCCACAAAAAGAGAGCACGAAATATGCTAGCTGACTATCAGATATACCACGGCCATGAGTGAGACCTCCCTGAACTTTTCAAAGGCGCATCAAAGACTGTTCGATCGCCATATCTGTTGAAAGTTTACGTGCAGAAAATGACACATCTGAATCATAAAGCTGATTTTGTTTATAATCTTTTAAATAAATATTTGCCTACCACCACATACTTTCCTTCACTAAGTAGTTTATTACAGTAAAAACAAACGTTTTCCATTATTATCACCAATTTATATCAATAACATCACAAAAAATTACGCGCGTATAAGTTACACAGTAATGCAAGTGCAGTCTGCTGTAGACACGCACTGATTTATAGTTTAGCCACGTTGTTACGCCCTTCGATCTTTCTGCGGTAAGCAGAATTTGTCAAAGAGCATAATATATTTCAATTAAAAAAATATGAACTCAGTTGGTAATTACCATTACATTCATAGAGGTCAATGGCAAATTATATGCGTTATTATTAAGGAAAAAACTTTTTTAATTTTCTTTTGTCAAAAATTACATGAAGCCGGCATATTTCGCTTTAGGACTTTTGGTATGTTGTTCAGCACAACAAATTTAATATTCCTACCGATTTTTAGATTTACATTATTTATTTCTAGGTTTTGGTAAAATTTAATCTAATATGTCTGGGCTAAGTTACACGTTCTGAAATACATCTTACACTTTCTGAATTACAAATTAAAAAGGTGTAGATAGGGAGGGTTATAGTCAATTAGTGAAAAATATTGAAATCGTTGAATAATAAAGTTATTCAAAGTGCATAATGATAACAATCTTATTACTAAACCCTGTTAATAGAAACACCATCAGGCACTCTGTTCTGAAGAAGTAGCATCAAGAATCATTCAAACTGAAGTTCATACTCACTGACAGCAAAGTAGCCACGTGTAAGCAGTTACTTGTGGGTGCAAAAGAAACCTATGTCAATTTAATATGCCAAGTTACTGCTGTGTGTGGACTTGGATTAGTTTTCAATATGTATACGACTACCAATTTCGAGTTTGAGGTGTAGGTAGCCTAGTTGTAGTTTCTGAATAACTAGAAATAGTTAGAAGTAAACGTTATCTAATTTTAAGTACTGTTTACCGAGATTTTGGAAATTCTGATATTTCAAAATTTAATTAACCCATTTTAATTAAGCAAACAAAATTCCAAGTTTGAAAGATTGAAAGATAATTTTTTCATGTTAATGTTTAGGATAATGAATAGATCTCCAGTGCACATCTTGTTTACATGTCTTGGTGGAAAATATTCATCTAAATTTTTTATTAATCCCAAAGAGCGTTCTTGAATTGATGCAGTGAAGTTTATTTTAAAAAGATTTTCTGAAAATTTAGATGATGCTCCAAGAGACTTGCAATTCTCTTTTAGAGTCCTTTAAAAATAAAGAGAATTTATTATTTTATTATTATTATTATTATTATTATTATGTCTATAATTATTATTATACTTTATAAAGTTATCATAATTATATCTATTTTACATAAATTTACAGAATATTCTTGTTATTAGATGAATCGCTAAAACCAAAATCACTATCACTAGTATCATTCGTAATCCGAATAGTTAAAGAATCCATAATAACATCCATAACGCGCTCATTTTCCCAATGCTCCCGTTCTTATTTCTTTGTGTGTTCACACACTTTGTTCCACATTTCCCTAGTTATTTCAGCGAATTTTCCTTCGGGAAGCTTTTATGCGTCTTCTAATTTAAAAGTGACGTTATTGGCCGCCACATAATTTTTTATTACGGCCCAAATCAGTTCAATCGGGTTTAGTTCAGGATGATAAGACGATAGCTTCAGTACCTACAGCCTGTTCTTGTTCCTCCATTATTTCGCCGATTTTATAACGTCGTTGCTGAGACTTTGCACCTTCAATTAATTGATACAACTGTACCTTTGTCATGTCTTGAGAACAAGCGATGCCTTTGTCTGTTAACCAGTCAATCATTAACTGCTTTTTGATGTTTTGATTTTGAGCTGGATTTATTTCAACGTTGTGATAAGGAGCATTGTCTATCACTAGCACTGCATTTTTTGGTAAATTGGGGATGAGCTTTTCCTTCAACCATTTCTCGTAATTTTCAAAGTTCATCTCGTGGTGATAGTAGCCAGATTTAAATATTAACAGAGCGTTTTCAACCAATTCTACATTCTCCCCACCTGCATGTTACACTTAATCGTTGCCCTTTGGAAATGTTGGTAGCCTGTTCTGCTTAGTTTAATTTAATTTAATGAAAATGTTTGCTACAATTGCCGGAGTGATGCCGACCACCAGGCAGCTCAGAAAAGCCAAAGTATCAATTAATACTCTCAAGCTTGTTACCCAAGAAAGATAAACAGAATAACTTCTCTAAACGTATAATAAGTTCTAACTAGATACATAGCAAATTAAATTATATTCAAAAGACAGGAAATAAAATTATAATAAAGTCTGTAACTCAATTCGGTCTCTTTTAATAGTGGATCTCGCTCGCTGGAATTCAGGCCCTGTCAGTTTCTTTCGAACCAGCCTAGGTATGGATTAGGTCTTATGTCCTGTAGGCAGTTTAGCGGGTCTGGCTGAAATGACATTTGTTAGCGAAGCCTGCCTGTGATAGCGGTACGTAAACATGAAATTCGGTTTTAAACGGGCAAAAGTTCGGGCAATATTATATTAAATAACGTGCATACCTGGCTCCACTATTGTTATCGTGAACTGCAGGTGTACCGCGCGTGGTGAGATTACGGGCGGCCTGTGTGTTTAGCTGGTTTACCTATGGTGAAGACTTCGCCAGTCCAGGTGGGTACCGTTACAGTTATATTAAGCTCGAGCCTTGCATGCGGCGGCTGCTGGGGAAAATGTGAGTTTAGGCTGCGGATCGCCGCTAACGTGCAGCGGGAAATGGCCCGGAAATTAAAACGTGCGAAATTATTAATGTAGCCTCGTCGGGATGTTTCGCTTTCGCTGCGGCTACATACAGGCTGGTTTTTCTGAGGTGAACCCTAAGCCGCTCTCGTGCTACGTCGTCTAGGTTGTAATTAGTAGTTTTAGAGCCAGCTAATTAGGTGTTTTGATTTGTGCGGTTTAGCAGCACGGCTGAGTGAATGGGACCTGGGGGAATTATTTATAGGTGTCTCGCTGATGAGCCCGAGCAAAACGGTCTAGGTATCGGTTATCTGGTCGGATCTCTAGCTGATGAGCCTAGAGGCCCCCCGAGGTAGACGGTCTAGGTGGCAGGAATTCTACTCGAAGAGCCTACAGGTCCTCCTGAGCAGAATTGAATTGGGAACAAGGTACGTAAAAATTCTCGAAGAGCCTGTAAGTCCCTCCTGAGCGGAGGCCGGTGAGAAAGAGGTTCGGGAAAATTCTCGAAGAGCCTGTAAGGCCCTCCTGAGCGAAGACCGGCGAGGAAGAGGTTCGGAAAAATTCTAGGAAAATTCTGTCTTGCAATGGCTTCAGTTTCTCTTTATATAGCCCGAGCCAGTGTACTCGGCGGAGGGGATTCTTGCTTAGTCTGCGGGAGGAATACCTGCGTCTGCCCGCGATGACGTCGCTTATCGTCTTCCTCGTGGACTAAAGATGCAGCGCCCCGATACCTAATGTGAAATATGCCATGGGGGAACGCGCACATTTATTTTCAATTCTAAAATCGCGTTCACGCTGGGCGAACGTTACATGTTAGATAAGCCGTTTTTACTTCTATCCGACCAACCGTGAGATGTGGTATGGTCAATATGTATATAAGTTTCGTCCATATAAATGATTGGCATGTTTTGTCTTCTATACATTTGTACCTTTTCTAAGTATTTTATTCGGAGACCCCTGATGTCTGTTTTTTCTTGTAAAAGTTTGCGGTTATTTTCTGTAGCAAATTATCGAAATTCCATTTTGCCCAAAATTTTTCGTAGGGACGTTTTGCAGCCAGAAAAATTTAAATCTTGTTTTAATTTTCCTAACAATGTTTTAACGGTAACACGTTGGTTGTTAGTTTTATGGAAATTGTAAATCACTTGGCGTATGTCATAAAAACTAATATCGTCCAAATCGGTTACAGGACTGTTTCGTGGCTGCTTCTTCTTGGGAGATTTAAAAACCTTTTCCCGCCTTTGTTCTTCATCGTTTACATTTTCGTCATTTTTTGTCTGCTTCTTTCAGAATTCTACAAATCGATGTTATAGAAACAGCAGTTGCCGTAGACATGTTTTTTAGCTCAGTTTCGGAACAATTTGTGATGTGATTTTCTCCATCGGCGATGCTTTTTAAAATCCATAAACTTTAAAGATCACTGCACGCGTTTGTGAACGTAGCCCGTTTCCACTTCTCAAGTTTGACATAGCGGAATGTAGTTTAACAATGAAAAAACCGAAAAAACAAATAAATTGAGCACCTTGTACACGTACAAAGCAATGCAACAAGACTAAGTACTGCAGAATAAACATTTTTGTTTTTATATGCATCTCCAAAGTTATTTATTTTCTCTAATTATGATCTCAATAATAAAATTAGTACATTAAAATTCCAACACCATAACGCCACAAAAGAAAATATGAAATAATTGAGAATGCAAGTAACTTTAACGTCGATGGCACATGTTGAACAGGAATGTACTCTTTACCTCACTTGTACTTTTTCTCTTTACTGACTGCGTCTATTATTGAAGCATCTTGTTACTGACGCTATTGGTATAGCCACGTTACTTGCATGTTTTTTAGTTTAGGATCGTTAAGCAAGAAACCACGAAAGGTGGTGCATTTCGGATTCTACTGTTAGCTAGATCTGTAGTATTTTTGTCGTGGTTAACGACTGGCACCTATTTTTTTCCAAATTACTTTATGCATTTTCCTAACCTTAAGTCCATTCACACCAATAATTTGCCAAAGCTTTGAGTTAGCCAGGGCCGTGGTCGCCTTTCATTTAAGGGTGGCACAAGTAATAGAAAATCAACTGGAAGAATCATTAACATTCGAAAAGCCACAACCTAGAACTTCAACAGATGTTCGGTACTTTAGTTTCTTTCTTTCTTTCTCCGGTATGCTGTGTACCCTCACGGGTATTGGATGGTACTTTAGTTTAAATACAAATTTGCCTACAAAACTTTTACCGACTTATAGTCCCAACTACCCCGTTTTCCTTCCAATTTTAATTAACCTAAAAACTATAAACCCCTGAATAAGGAAGCATTCTCTCTGTATGCCTTGTCCAGTTCGGTTGTGCCCTGGCACTTATCTAATTTTAACTTAAATTTTGCTAGCTGTTTTGGAATTATGCGGGGACCGCTCTGAATTGCTAATTAATCGTCGTTCTGTTTCTTGACGTTCAGCCACATTTGTCTACACCAGCTATCAATTTCTTCTCACTGTATTTTAAAAGGTAAGTCAAGCTTTTACAATCTGAAGTTTTCTTATCGTCTTTTAATTCAACAACAAACAGCAACCGTTGATAATTTTTTGCTCCAGTCTGTAAAACAACTCAAAAACGATGCTTAGGTATCCAGTCACAAGAAAACGAAGAATGTGTTCTGGTGCTTAAATTATAACATCAGCGGCGCATATTGCACCAGTGAAGAACTATAAGAGTATAAAAACGAAACCAAAAATGCAAACGATTCCAAAAACATAGAAGGAGTATGTTTCTTTATTTAGTGATAAATCGATGATATGACAACTGCTGAGTCTGAAGAAGATAATATTGATGACACTGAAGTTGTTATATATCATTGTGTCAAATGTTATTTATATAAGTTAGGAAAAGTGATTTTTACTATGTGTGAGTTTTTATTGAGGCGAAGCCGAGATCAAAAACGGACAGAGTACGGAAAAGAGCGCTTTTTCTACGTGTTGGACACTAAGTTTTTTCTAATGCGTTATCGAAAACTTTAACATTTTGAGGACGTAATGGAGATTTTTAAAATTGAGAAGTTTTTGATTTTGAAAATGCGAATTCGTATAGTAGTTAAGAAAAGTAGTATTTACTTTTTCTTACCGAAATGAATGTGAAAAGTACGAGTTTTCGATACCTAATTTAAAAAAATCCTAGGACAAGTGACGTTATGCAGTTTCGAATTTTTACACTTTCATACGACGTTTTCCTTGTTAGTGTTCGCCGTCATGGGCGAGTGGGTGGTATGGTATTTTTTCAGATGCGGGTTCCGACAGTCAAGAGTCTTTAGGTGAACATTTGTAAACAAGATTTGTGCTTTTTAAGCATCGTGGCAGTCCGAGTGTGGAGATTTTTGGAATTACCGGTCAACCTTTTTGGCATTTCGACTTCTGCTGGACATAATAAATGTATGCTAACCAGGGTGTAACGTATACAAATTCAAGAGTCTGAACAACTGAACATGCTGTTAATTGAGATGATTGACTTTCTTCTTCGATTTACCGTTGGAAAATTTGGCTGTTATTTTGTCTTCTCGCTTGCTCGCATCACCTTGATTTCGACGACCCCTCTCTATATCGGTCTCCTAGCAGCAAATTCTGGGTATTGGTCAAAAACGGACTGATCTGATCTCTGGGGAACCCAACACTTTTCAAGTCCATCGAACGTACCAGTGTGGATTTCACCGCGATACGTAATTAAGAATTTTTTATCCTGTAGTAATACGTGACGTTACACTCCAGTAAGTAGTTTTTAGAATTCCCTGTAGCTTGAGCCGGCTGCTGCTATCTGATAAGGTTAGTTTAGAAGGAAATCTTCTTATTTTGTTGGAAGGTTTTCCATAACATCTTCAAGCTTGAACAGCAGGTGGTGCCTAACAATTTGTCTCGAATTTGTCAGGTAAGTACCTTGATGGTTCAACCTATGTTGAAGTGCCCCCTCCCCTTCACTGAGCTATCGCCGCACTTTATTTTTTGTTACCGAGGAAACACGAAATAACAACGGAAAAAGGCTTCTAGATTTATGCCAACTTCAAAACTTAATGATAAACTCTTTCTACCAGCACAAGAAAATTCACAAATTCACCAGAGAACAACAAAATAGAAAAGAAAAATCAATAATCTGTTATACATATAATAGTTCACAAAGACGAAAGAAAAAACATATTAGACGTAAGAGTGAGAAGAGGAGCGGAAATTTATAGCGACCACTACTTATTGATAGGAAAAATAAAACAGAAATACACAGAAATAGAAAAAAACATGACAATAAAAAAAGAAAATTACAAAACAATAAAAAATTTAAAACTTAGAAATAAAGACATCGCTGCAAAATACTTACAAACAACGGAAAACAAACTACAGGACAAATTTGATAGTATAAAACAGGATAATACACAGGGATGGAACACATTCAAAGAAATAACTATAGAGGCGGCAAAAGAGATATGCGGAGTATGCAAAGCAGTAAATGGGAAAAAGCAAACACCCTGGTGGAACAATGAGATTAAAGAAGAAATCAAGAAGAAGAAGAAAGAATGGAACAATATTTAACAAACAAAACCCCACAACAGTATGAAACATACAAGAAACAAAGAACAAAAGTAAAGGAGCTAGTGGCAGCAGCAAAAGAAAAATCATGGATAGAGTTCGGAAATAAGATGGAAAATGATAGTAATGGAAATCACAAATTATTCTATAGGATACAAAAACCCTTAGAACAAAAAAAAACAAGACATACATAAAAAATAAAAACCAAGAAATACTAACAAATATGGAGAGAATACTTCCAGGAACTACTAGGACAACAAAGACAAAACAATGAAGAGAATAGAAATGAAACCGAAACCGAAACCCAGAGAGAAGAAGAAGAAACTGAAGAAATAAAAATGGATGAACTGAAAAATATAATAAAAAAACTAAAAAATGGAAAAACACCGGGAAATGACAGAATTACCACAGAAATGATAAAGAATATGGGAGAGGCGGGGAGGGAAACTCTTCTAGAAATTCTAAACAAAGCATGGAGAAACGAAAAAAATACCAGGAGAGTGGGGAATAGTACTAATAAAGCCAATACACAAGAAGGGAGACAAAAAACAATGCAAAAACTATAGAGGAATAACACTATTGAACACCATAGTGAAGTTATACGAACAAATTATTAATAACAGATTAAAGATCATCCTAGAACCACAAAGCGGATTCAGACCCGGAAGAAATACCCAAGATCATATCTTTACAATAAAACAAATAATAGAGAAAAAACAACCACAAAATAAAGATATATACCTAGCTTTCATAGACCTGCAGAAAGCTTTCGATACAGTTCTGAGAGAAAAAGTATGGAAAGGACTTAAGGAAAAGGGAATAAATAATAAAATAATAAAAGTGATCCAAGATCTGTATAAAATAACACAATAAGTAATAACATGAAATCAGAAGGATTTAAAACAGAAATGGGACTACGACAAGGAGGAGGACTAAGTCCAACTTTATTCAATGTGCATACGGACGAGAATATCAAGAAAAGTGAACAAAAAGTAAATAAACTATTCATCAGACACAGAAACCTGGAAAGAGTGGAAATGGCAACAGGAGTTTTCGTGCATGACGTAGTGATAACAGCGGGAAGTGAAAAGAAATTACAAGAAAACGTAAACATATGGAAAGAGATAATGGAAGAAGAAGGCATGGAAACAAACCTAAATAAAACGAAAACAATGGTAATAGGAGACAAAGATATTGAAACAAATATTGAAATAAGCAATGTCAAGATAGAACAAGTAGAAGAATTCAAATATTTGGGGGTAACATTCCAGAGAACAGGAAAACAAGAAGCTGAAATAAATGAAAGAATCGACAAAACAATAAAACTATACTACGCAATGAGCCAAAAATTCATAAATAAAAAAGAAATAGCCAAATAAGCAAAAATAAAAGTATTTAATACATATTATAGACCAGTTCTAACCTATGGATGCGAATCGTGGGTACTCTCAAACAGACGAAAAAACAAAATACAAGCAACGGAAATGAAATACCTGGGACGAGTATTGGGAGTGACCAGGAAAGATAGGATAAGAAACACTCAAATAAGGGAAGAACTAGGAGTACAACCAGTAATGCACACAAATTAGTTGGTGGGGACACATACAAAGAATGAATAATAACAGACCAGTAAAACTAGTATACGAAGCGATAATACAGACAAAGAAGAAAAGAGGAAGACCAAGAAAAACATGGAATCAAGACAGGCAGAATACTCCAAGATAGAGGAAAAACATGGGAAGAAGCAAAAAACTTAGCAAAAACCAGAAAAAAATGGAAAAAAATTATAGATACGAAATGAAATATAATGTAAATATATAAAGTAAGCTGTAAATAGTATGAGGGTACCACTAATTGGATTATGTGTTCAATTACATTAATCCACATATGATTGATTGATCCATTTAAACCGCGAATTAAATCCGCGATTTGATTTAATTCCGCGAATTAAACCGCGCATTGATCTAATTAATGTTCGCGGATTGATTTAATTAATTTTCACGTTTTGATCTAATTAATCATATGTGCAGTTTGATATTTAATTTTGATATGTCCCACTGATTCGCGGCGGCCATTTTTAATTTGCTTCCGGAATTACGCGGCGACCATTTTCAATTTTCGCGCGAATATTTGAATTTGAAATTTTTCAGATTTCTTTCAAAGTTCCATTTTTTGAATTTAAACTTTCCGGGATTCGGCCATCTTGGTTTTCTGCGCACGCACTTCTCGCGGATGCCAGTTTTAATTTTAATTTAGCGCCCGTTTTGAATTTAAAATGGGTAAATCTGTCTCTCTTGTACTCAATGGGTATTGGTTGTCTCTCTTGCATTCACATGATGGATGTTTAATTAAAAAAATCTCTGGCCGACTCGGATTTGAACCCGCGACGTTCGTATCCACATCTCGGCTGCATCGATCTATGCCGCCAGGCCACGGAGCGCTACGGGATTTAAAGGGTTTGAACAGAATGCCATTTCACATTTAGGGTATTATTCTGTGGTTCTGTCCTCACGCTTCCATATTTTTAAACTAAATATTTCTTGAAAATTATAGTTTATAAGAGTGGAATTGCATGTCTATAGTTTTAAAAGCCTGATGATAATTTTAAAAAACTGGTTTCGTACGTGGTTTTGATGGAATTAATTATGTTATTTATATCAATTGGCCAAACAGGTCGTGGCTTGTCGGCGACAAGAGATTTGGCCTGCAGCTGTTGGATGCTCTATAAAATTCAAACAAACTTTTCTCGATGGCCTATAGGTCTATGTGCTTGTTTAAATTTATGCTCAAATTTCATTATAATATCAATTTAAACTTTGTCTGATGAAATTACAATTAGGCGTTTTTAATTTAATTGCAAGCCGCTTCCTTAAAATCAGTGAATATATGATTTTGTCGCTTTTAAAATTTATAGTTGAGAAATTGCCATGCCTATAATTTTAATTTTCTGCGTCGATTTTAAATTTTAAATTAAAATTTGTTTGAAAATACGCGTATTCCCCGGCAGTCTGAACCTGCACGGAAAACGCAAGCACCAGCATGCTTTGGAATTATTCAAATGTTTTATTTTTGATCTCTGTTGCTGTAAAAACGCATGTCAGACCATATTATTATTTCTCCGTCTGTATTATTATCATGTATTTAATTAGAGATTGTGCGTTACCATCTGTATGTATTAACTTTTTTCATAATATGCTTATATTATAAACCGGCTTGTTTTAATTTGTATAGTAAAACAGTCGAATATTGTGAAATACATTTTTATTTATTAAATATTGTGTGACAATATATCTGCTTATTACAAACTATTTGGGCTATTTTATTTCAAAGAGTAAATTGATTAGTGTAAAGTACTGGATATACCGGGTGACAATGAGACTAGGGCCATGCTTATATCTTCTTTATTTATGAATCGATTTGGATAAAATTTTATACCAAGATACTAGACATAATTTCTGATTGGCTGATAAATATAGTCAAAATGACTGACTTCCGGTTTTACCGGAAATGATACTATCTTTGATTTTTTAAATGGAACACCCTGTATATTTTATGTTTTTCTGAATCTACGAGTCAAACTACATATAACAGTCTTGCCAAATTTCAATTTTCTTAAACAAAATTTTTTCAATTTTTATTTTTTACCATAGAATGCCTTGACTTGGAAAAATCTATTCTAATTGACTCTAGCAACTCTTAATAATAGCTATTTTATCAATAAGGTCAATAACAAATCTTTAATAAACGAATATAATTTGCTAAACTCGTTTTTTAAGAATATTTTTATGTAATAACTAATAATACCAAAGCAAAATTGGCAACACTGTTGTATGCAATTTGAGTCGTAGATTCCGAAAACATAAAACATATAGAGTGATCTATTTAAAGAACTA
Source organism: Agriotes lineatus (assembly GCA_940337035.1). Classification (NCBI taxonomy): domain Eukaryota; kingdom Metazoa; phylum Arthropoda; class Insecta; order Coleoptera; family Elateridae; genus Agriotes; species Agriotes lineatus. The sequence continues at coordinate 64,472 of CALNHX010004087.1, forward strand.
AAGTTAGTGTCACCTCCGGTTTCACCGGAAGTGACACTCACAGTGGTTTTTTAAATAGATTTAAACAAATAGTTAATTAATTAATTTTCAGTTTCAGATAAAGATAAAGTAGTGCATGATACATATCGTTAGATTGGTAATTACATTTTCTATCTAATGGCAAGATGGCCCTTAGTAGGTGCCATTTAAAAAAAGTGACTTTTTCTTAAAAAACGAGTTTAGCAAATTATATTCTTTGATTAAAGATTTCTTATTGACCTTATTGATAAAATAGCTATTATTAAGAGTTGCTAGAGTCAATTAGAATAGATTTTTCCAAGTCAAGGCCTTCTATGGTAAAAAATAAAAATATTTTTTTTGTTTAAAAGAATTGAAATTTGGCAAGACTATTATATGTAATTTGACTCGTAGATTCCGAAAAACATAAAATATATAGGGTGTTCCATTTAAAAAATTAAAGTTAGTATCATTTCCGGTAAAACCGGAAGTCAGTCATTTTGAGTATATCTATCAGCCAATCAGAAATTATGTGTAGTATCTTGGTATAAAATTTTATCCAAATCGATTCATAAATAAAGAAGATATAAACATGGCCCTAGTCCAGGGGTGGCGAACCTTTATTCATCTACGTGCCATTTATTCTAAAGAAATGTTTAATGAGGCCATGACGTGCCATCAAACAATCTTGACTTAGTGATTAATGGGAAAAAATAAAACTAAATACTATCAACTTAAAACTCTTTATTTGCAACAAAAAATATACATTTTGTACAGCAATAGTGACGTTATGTTTATTTAACTGAAAGAAAAAATTCGTGCTACTTCTGCTGTTGCAAATTAGATGCTAAATAACTTATATTAGCTCCATACTTTGTTACTTTTAGCAGAATGCAAGCTGGACTGGATTCATCTGAGAAACGGCTTCTAAGCGAGTCTTTAATGTTATTCATTTCTGAAAATAATGACTCACAAGCATAGGTAGATGAAAATATTGTTAAGATAGCAAAAGCCAGGATCTTCAGACTGCTAAATGTGTCTGGAATTGAATTCCACGTTTCCATCATTTTGATATTGGCATTTTCACTTATATTACCTGATACATATAGTCTTTCTATTTCATTTAATTCCAACTGTTTCCTTGTTTCGAAAAATTTTTGAATCCATATTGAACTAGACTGGAAATCAATCAGCTGCATTTCAATTTCTTCAATTTCCAACCAATCAAATTTGGCCAGATTCAGTTTATCAAGTAAAGTTACATCAGGATATATAATAAATTTCAGTGTTTCCGATAATTTTTTGAACTGAGAAAATCTCGTTGAAAATTCTTTGATTGAAGAATTAATTACCGAATTAAACTCTTCAGCGACTTTTGCTTGGTCTGGTTTTTCATGTAAATCCAAATCTCTGGAGATTTTTTGCAGGTTTGGGAAATACTTGTAGTTTTTGGTAACAAGATCGTTACTGAAAACTTGCAGTTTAGCTTCGAAAGCATGAATGAGATCTATCATAACAATAATTGTTTTATTTGCGTCTTGCAGCTTCATGTTCAATCCATTGTTAAATATTTCGATTAGGTACCTAAATTCCTTAATTACTGCCGTGCCCAAATTATTTTGTGGCGTGCCATCAATGGCACGCGTGCCAATGGTTCGCCACCCCTGCCCTAGTCTCATTGTCACCCGGTATAGTGCTTTTACATAATTGTCGTTACAAACTAAATTGTCTTGCAATTCTTGTAGGAGGTTGATCAGAAGCAAAAACATAGCGTTTCACATTCAAGAGACTCGGGACTGTTTGCAATATTTTCTGAACTTCCAGTGTATTCATTACGCCACCAATCGGATAGAATTAGTATGTTTTCCAGTGCACACACCGGCGAACGGATGTTATGATTAAGGCAGCGTACGGCAGCAGTAGTTTTTCGCAAAACTTTTAAAGACGGACACTCGAGATCCTCCAGATTCACGACGATTTTATTCAGAAAACTTAGAACCTCTTTTTTTCTAGGCCTTTAACGTACACTTTTTCAAATTTTTTGAGAACTCTTGCTAGCTCAGTTTCAAATTCAACAAAATTTATATACCCAGAACTCCATGCTAGGCCGTGATGTCTATGCTCCAAATACTGTATGCCTTTTTTAACGAAATAGTGCAGAGTGACATAATTTGCAGGGGTTTTAAAACAAAAATTGATAACTGATTACCATCTGCTGAAATAACCGCCACTTCTTTCGGAATAAACTGTTTATTCTCACCACGGAACCCTTGTAGGTCTACGAATGCACTGTCCATACTGACGAAATGTTTGAGCATGACTAAATTTTAAAAATTGTTGGGTTTTCGATATAATGTTACAATTTCCACATCGCGTCACATAAAATTCTACAAAAACAGTATTTTTATTCAACTCTCATTGAAAAAATCTTCTGCCACCATCATTTGGATAAACAAAATTTCAGTTACGTAGGCTCGTTGTTCATTTTTATTACGAAGTTTTTGTACTTTTGATGGAAATATATTGCTATGGTGTATAGAGGCTATGTACTACATTAAATATGTTTATTTATTTAGATGAATACAAAATGGAAAGTTAAATACAGTAATTATATTGAAATGATTAAATGTAGAAAATTGTATTAATTACTGCTTATTTAATTGAATGATATAATTGGAATTAAAGATTCAAAGCAAATTTTAAAAGAAAGGTATTGCATTTGAGTACTATTTGATAGTGGTAACAAGAGTTAATAATAAATACAAAGTTTAATGTTGCATATGACAGAATAAAATTCTATTGTATCAATTTATAAAGTGGGTACCATTCAAATTTATATAACATGTAGCAGGCAGGAATAATTGTAGTCTAGGATAGAAATAAAATTTGGTTTAATTATTGAAAATAACAAGTTGAGAAACAGTCTGTAAAAATTGAGTTTGGTGAAAAATAAACCATAAATTTGCCCTTATTTATTTAATTTAAATGCAATTAATATTAAAAGGGTTTACTAATAATATGCACAAGGTATAAGCAAGTGAATTACGAGAAGAAAATTATATTTAATTAAAATAAAAATATGAAATGGTAGATCTACATATGAACAAGGCATAGAAGCAAGAAGAATAGATTTGAATATAATTGAATTGGTGTTATATTACAAGTCATCAGGAGCTACATTAATTGGAGTATTATTGTTGTTTGGAGTTTTCGAGAACTACGTCTGAGGAACAAAGGACCAGTTTGACGAGGACCAGTGTGCTTGCATCAAAAGGAGGAGCTGTTGGAGGCTAATACAAAATACCAAGGACCAGTTGACAGGGACCGGCTTGCTTGCATCGAAGGGAGGAGTTGTTGGAGGTTGCAGATTGTGCTGGATGCTGACGACGTGTATGGAGATACAAGGAGATAAGGAAGGACACAGTTAATTTACCATCTTAATTAGAAGTATACTTACCAAGGAGAAATTGGACGCAGGAAGGTTGCAGGAGTGACAGCTGTGTTGGGGTTCGAGAAGGAGTGAATGTCTACCGGTGTCTTGGGGTGTAACAAGTTGGAAGGCGGTTTGTTGGTGACCAGTGTTTTATAGCTGAGGTGTAGGAGTTTGGATAGCAGGAGAGAGGCACACCAAGGTGAGTTGGAGCTGTTTCCAGGTGGGTCAATAAAAAGAGATATGAAGTAATCTATAATAAAAAGACAATTAGAAAGGTTTATTACAATATCATTGAATACTTATCATAACATTATTGGGTCATAAAAACGTTGTAAAGAATTTTATTATGTCATATTGATTTAAAAGTGTCATTGAACACGGTATTGAATTAATAGCTGACAGCAAGCGACTTTCATAAAATATTTCAATTCAGATAAATAAAATAGCAACAAACAAACTTACTAGATTTTGGCGAACCAACCCTGAGTAAGAGCACTCATACAATTGAAATAATATTTAATATTAATTTGCAATAAATTAAAAAAACTTGACATTGAATTAAATAAGCACATGAAATATTATACAATAGAGACCTCAACATAAATATTTGGCGGCCCAAAATCGTGGGGCTTTTGGAAATTAAGAATTAGGTAATGTAGGGATTTGCAAGTTGAGATAAGGTTTAATAAAAGTAAATACGTTTTGGGTAAAAGTTAAAAATAAAATATGGCAGATAAGAGGGTTACGAGGCAGAGTAGGAGAACTGAAGAAGAACAAGAGGAGATGGAAATAGAACAGATTAGTACGGCAATAGAAGGGGAGGAAATACAACAAGAGATAGTGGTACAAGGAGATCAGGTAAGGATTCCGCAAGAATCAACAGGAAAAGCAAATATCGATACGGACAAGTTAATGGAAATGATGGCAAGAATGCAACAGACTGCAGAGAAAAATGTATTAGAGTTGAAGCGAGATTTGCAAGCAACAATAGAAAAAACTGCAGCAGATTCAAAGAAGGAATTGCAACAGTCAATGGAAGATAGGGAAAGTAGGTTGCAAGAAGCAATTGAGAAATCTGTGGAAGATAGGGAAGGTAGATTGCAAGCAGCAATTCAAAGAACTGCCGAGGATAGTAAAAAAATTACAGAAGAGTTGAAAAAGGAATTGCAACAGTCAATGGTGGAAAAGGCTGAGGAGAGTAAGAAAGATGCAGAGGAAAGAGAAGGTAGATTACGAGATGCAATTCAGAGCACTGCAGAAAAGGTACAATAGCAAAAAGACCAAGCAGATAAGATGGAAGAGCCGATGAAGGAATTAAGAGAAGATTTTAATAAAGTACAACTCCAAAATAAACAAGAATTGCAAGAGAAAATAGATCATATTTGTGTAACATTGGAAAGTTATAAGGATGAAGTTAAGGATGAGATAAGAAGAGAATGGAAGGATGAAAGTAAACAGTTAGAGCAAAATTTAACACATATTATGGCAGAGAAGTTAGTAAAGAATAACGAAGAGTTGGAAGGAAAATTTGGGGACATACAAAGACAGAATGAGGAAGTGAATGGTAAAAACAAATTGATGAGAAAGTAAATAAAAACAGAAATGATTTGCAAGATGAAATTGACCATCGTGTAAGCAGAGTTAATATGTTAACTGAAAATAGTTTGATAAGAATTAAAGAAGTTGAAAATAAAGTAGATAGAATTCAAGATAGCACAGAAATATTAAATGGGAGCTCAAGAGAAAATTACATGGGGGTACAAGCAGACATGTTACCCATTTACGAAGGAAAATAGGGGAACAGCCTATGACTTATATTATGAAGTTGGATGATGTCATGAAGACGGTATCAAATGAAACTATAAGGTTACAGATAATCAACATGACGTTAAAAAGTTATGCAGATGTGTGGCATAGCATTATAATATCCAAATACAAGAATTACGAAGAATTTAAAAAGTTATTCATAGACCAGTATTGGAGTAACGCTCGTCAAGCCAGAGTAAGAACACAATTAACAACTGGCCGAAATATTGAAAGAGGAGGAACGCGAGAAATGTATGTAATTCAAAAATATAACAGAGCACAGCAAGCACAGCACCTGTCACCGAAATTGGCCGAGGAAGAAATCATACAACATTTATCTCGACATCTGGAAGATGAGATAACTAGAGATGTTGCGGTTCAGAATATAAAATCAATGGAATATTTCTTAGAGATTGTTAGAAATTACGATATGGCCATTGGAAATAATAACAATAGGAATTACAACAGGCAAGAAGTTACTAATTTTCCAAATTATAGTAAAAGAAAATTTGAGGATATCACACAAAATAAATTTAACTTTGGCAGAAATAATGTTAATAATTTTAGATCAGAAGAAAGAAATTTTAATAAGAATTATGACAATACTCTGAATAGATGGAGGAATAATAGGTACAATAATGACAACCAAGGAAGATACCAATATAGAACCGAATATAATAATCAGGACAGAAAAAAATACCATACCCTAATAGAGAAAAAGAATAAAGAAAAACAGAATCAAGAGGATGGAACAAATACATACCCTAGGCGTCAGTACATAAATACGATATACGACAGAGGAAGATGTATGCAAGAGAATCACACAGAAGAAACTGAGGGTTTGGAAGATTCCTCAGGAGATAAAAAAAAACTTCAATTTTAAATAGTTATAAGAAGAACCTCACGAATTTTAACAACAATTATGAAAATAATGGAGATTTTCTATTGGAAGAGAAAGAAGAAGCAAAACAGATTTCAACGTTACCATTTTTAATGTTAATTTAAATAATATTGAATATTTAGCTTTGATAGATAGTGGAGCTATGGCATCCTTAATAAATGAGAAAGTAATTTTAGATAATTTAGATGTCCTATACAAAAATATCATAAAAGTGAATAAAATAGATTTGCTATCGGCTACTAAAAGAAAAATATCAACAACAAACAGAATGTTAAATATTAAAATAATTATTGGTCAATGGGAAGGTGTTGTTAGATTGTTTATTGTTAAATGACTTACAGTGGACATGGTGCTAGGAATTGATATCATTCAGCAATTGGAAATAAATATTGATGGTGCACAAAGGTGTATTCATTTGAAGGGGTTAATTAAATCTTGGATCTGTACCAGTAGAGTCAGCCAAGAAGATAAGTGTTGCCATTTAGAGAAAATTGGAGACGCAATGAAGTATAATGAAGGTATAATTATTAATAATAATATAATAAATGATATTGAAGATAAATATGATAAGGGGTTATTGCTGAATGAATTAAAAATAGGTGAAAAGAATAAACAATTTGCAGGCCAAATATTAGAAATAATTTATAAGAATAAAGAGATTATCAATGAAAAAGTAGGACAAGCTCAGAAATACATTCATAAGTTACAGGTTGACGAACAGAAAAGTTTTAATAGCAAATCTTATACTATACCATATAAATTAAGAGGACAGGTGAGGAAGGAAATACAAAAGATGGTAACAGATGGTGTGATAGAAGCTTCAAAAAGTAATTTTATCAATCTTTTAGTGGTAGTTAAGAAACGTGACGGTTCTCTTAGATTATGTTTGGATGCACGCAGAATTAATCAAATAACTAAGCCACAATACGAATCTCCACAAACTATAGATGGATTATTAAGTAGAATTTGGGATAAGAAGATTCTTACAAAGTTAGATCTGAAAAATTCATTTTGGCTTATACCATTACATGAAGAATCAAGAAAATATACTGGCTTTTGTATTGATGGGAAAATATTTCAATTCAGAGTGGTACCATTTGGGTTATCAACGTCTTGTGCAGCACTGGTAAGAGCAATGCAGAAGATATTAAATCAATTTGACGACTTTTGTGTGCGTTACGTAGACGATATTTTATTGTTTTCTGAAAACGAACAACAACATTTAAAGCATTTAGAAATTGTAATTGAAACATTAAATAAAAATGGATTAAACTTAACAGATCAAAATGTGAATTTATTCAAGAAAGTAACATATTTGGGTTATGAAATAAGTAAAAATGGAGTAACCATAAATGAGAAACGTCTTGAGGAAATTAAGAATTTACCTCGTCCATCTAATTTAAAGAAATTAAGAGGGTTGTTAGGTGTCTTCAATTATTATAAAAGGTTCATAAAGAATTATTCAGAGTTGACGTTATGTTTAGCACAATTACTAAGGAAGGATGTAAAATGGCCATGGAATGAAGAGAGGGAAAAATCATTGAATACCATCAAACACAGGTTTCATGAAGGATTATTATTAAAATATCCAAACTTTGAAGAAAAGTTTATACTTAGAACGGATGCATCAGATCAGGCAATTGCAGCAGAGTTGATACAAATACAGGATGGGATAGAAGTACCAATATGTTTTATTTCAAGAATATTAAAAGGGTATGTAATTAGATATACTATAGCTGAGAAGGAAATGTTGGCAATCATATTTGCGATTAACAAATTAAAATTTTATTTAACAGGGAATAAATTTGATATTGAAACAGATAATTCAGCAATTTCATTTTTGAAATTGTACTTACAACAATACGAATTTGATATTAAACATAGGCCAGGAAAGTTAAATGTAGTTGCAGATTTCTTAAGTAGGAAGGATGTACCTACCTAATTATGAGAAACCAAACAAATTTTAATTGGAATTGAAAAAATTTATCAGGAAGGAAGAGTGCCTAAACAAGAAGTTTTAAATAAAGAGATGTTAGAAGAGATTCAATAATTAAGAAATTTAGTATTGCAAAGTCAAGATCAGGATTATAAAGGGTATCAAATTAAAGAAAACTTGTTAGTAAATGTGTTGGGAAATAAAGAATTGATTGTGTTAAGTAAGGAAGACATGTTAGAAGTTGTTGAAGAAATACATACAATATTTGGACATTGTGGAGCAAGAAAAACTTAGTTAATGTTTAGGGAATGTTTTTATACGAAAAATGACATCAAAATCATTAGACAACTAATACAAACTTGTCAAATTTGTCAGTTTGCGAGAGAAAAGAATTTTAAAAATCAGAATATTGTTAAAAGTATTAGAGTGAATGAACCGATGGAACTGGTAGCTATTGATTACTTAGGAAATTTAGTTACAGGACAGTATGGGTACAAGCATATTCTGATTATGGTAGATGCATTTTTAAAATTTATAAAATTATATCCAGCGAGAAACTGTAATACTAAACATGTTATTAAATCAATTCAGAATTTTGAAGAACAAGTAGGTAAACCAAAAAGAATTTTGGCAGACAATGCAACGTATTTTAGGAATACTAGATTAATAAATAATTTGGATAGAAAGGGAATAAAGATTTGTTTTTGTAGTATAAGACATCCTCAAACTAATATAGCAGAAAGGTACATTAAAGAAGTAATAAAGTATTTAAGAATATTAACACACAAAAATCATAATAAATGGGTACAATATTTATCAGATTGTTACGATATTTTTGGAGCGCCCCCCGTAGCATTGAACTTTCGCTAGCTGAATTGTTGAACTTGAATATTTATGGTTGGCTTTTGTCAATTTTTGCATGCTTTAAACTAGGTATAATTAGCTGTATCTTATTTTTAATTATTTTTCTATAATTATCAAGCAGTTTGGTAAGCAACTCTTCGAATAATTACCCCTATTCTACTAATTAAATTTATTTTGGTCATATTCCTACTGATATTTGTATATGGCGCTTAGGCAACCCCTGTTACAAATTATTCTGCACTATTCTATTTGTTGCTAGATAAAGGATATCACTTCTTGCAGTCAAAATTTTCAGGCTGTTTTTTTTTCGCATCTTCTGGCCCAAAAATTTTGGAAAGTTTTGATAACTGGTAGCTGGTGGATTTTTGAGGTCTTTCTCATTTTAAACTTGGTGCAGGCTGCTAGTGCCTCGGCCGTGTGCTTAAATTTTTGAGCTTATTAGTATAGCTCAGCTCCGTTTTGATTTTTCGGAGGATCTGAAAAAGCACATGTGCCCTTAAGACGTTCGTATTTGATTTGGTTATACGTACGTCCTTCGTAACTGCGGATTCGTCTGAGGCCAGCATTGTTTCTGCCCTTTCTTCTGGCTGAATTCCAGCGTGAGGTAAGATAAGGCCAGTTTCTTCTTATTCGGGACTTATTTGGGCGTTGTGCGTTATAGCCATTCCCTGTGGGATTCGATTTGCTGTGGATTTCGATTTACTGTGGATTTGGATTTATGGTGGGATGCCATTTCCTGTCGGCTACGACCTTGGGAGAGTTCGGACGCTTCCTGCGAGAGGTTGAACTCCCCCCTGAAGAGGCTTAGCACTCCTTGTTCGGCTGCACCCTGCGGGCATCCAAACCGTCGATTTGGGCCCCTGAAACCATCGAATTGTCAAGGAGCTCTACAAATTCCCTGGGAGCTACGCTGGAGGGTGTAGCACTGCACTCACCTGTGATACAATCACCGCCTCCTAGGTCCCCTGGGCCTCCCGCTGTGTCTGCCGGAACCTCCATTGCTTCTGCCGTCCTCGGCCCTCCGCAAGCCACAGGTTAGGAGCTGACATGTTTTTACTACAGGCAAGAAACTGATATAGCTATTTGCGCCTGGTGTATTTTATAGTTAGTTAATGGTATCTCGTCTCGTTAATAGTTAGGACATGTGCGATAATTTTTGGCATAGCAACGCTTCGTCTAGTTAAGTTATTAGTGCATGCTTTTGTATAGATCTGATGCGTTATTATAATAGGGCTTTTGCAAATTTCGAGCATCCATTTTGTGCATTTGAGTGAGCTTTATCGAATCATTAATCGAGCTTACCTGACTTTGTGAAGGCAGCTCTGCGGTTTGTTTAATATACAGATATTTATATCTACTTTCGCCGGCCGCCGCGCCCCATCGAGCTCCCCTGCAAATCGTATGTTAGATCTTTCGTTTAATTACTTCAGATTTAGGGTTGTACTTACGGCTCGTTGTCTGCGGTTTGTTTAGTATACAGTTAATTATATTTATTTTCGTCGCCATTTGCTGTCAGCCGTCTGAAGTTTGCCGCGTCGTTTCGATGTTGATAGTGGCTAGAGTAGCGACATCGGTAGTCGATTGCTTCTGCAGTTTCAGTTCATGACTGATTAATCTCGGGTTAGTAGCGATTGCGTCATAAGGCCCGCCGCCGGTAGAATAATTGTCAATTCCGCGTTATTGTACTTTATTTGCGAGTTTACGTAGGTACAAGTTTGCCGAAGGTTTAGTCAAGCGATTGCTTTAGCGTTCATCTATGTACCTGATGTATTTCCACTGAGAAATCTACCCTGCTTTTATATGGCCATAAATCCTGGTAGATTTGACCTTTAGAAATTTTGAATACTTACTTAGGATCTTTCTGAGCTGATATTCGGGGTTTCGCATCAGCTGAGCGCTTGCATAACCTGGCTCTGTTTTGCCTTGCCTCACGGGGTCTATTTTAGTTTTTTTGTTGTAAGTCAATATTCGATACGCTTCCTTTAAACCTCGCGTTATTTTATTTTATGCTCGAAATGTTTTAGTGCATTAGCCTATTCATATATATTAATAGCCCCCTTTATTGTCTTTTTTTTATGTACTTACATTTAGTTTATATTTTTGAAAATCTAGTATTGTCGATGATTAGCAATATTCTTTTTTTTTATCTATACTTATATGTTTGCGGGTTTGCGATGCACTATAGTACGCACCAATATTTGAAATAAAGCTGTGATCTATTCATTGATTGTTGATTTGTTTATTTTTGACTTGCTGGTTTTTATCTTCGACCTTGTGTAAGGTCCGGCACAAGGAATTGGATCTGAGTCTAGGACCTGGCACCCACTCCTTTCTTTTTTTTTGTATTCTCTTTCAGCTTAGCTGGAACCCTGCGACCCTCGCGGCGAGCTAGCCCAATTAAGCCGATAGTTACCAGCCGGCAAAATAACTAGTATAACTTTCGCCAAAAGGTAAGGCCGACCGTCTATCTTCCCTTACAAGATGTGGAAGGATTTATAAATAATGTTCCGAATACAGCAACGGAAATTTGTCCAATTACTTTGTGTAAACAAGTAATTCCATCAAGACCTTGGAGGAAAGAACAAAGTAATATTGAAATAATGGAATTGTTAGAACAAACTCGAAGCAAATTAAAGAAAATCCATGACAGATATGAAAAGGAACAGAATGAGAAAATTTTAAAACGGGTACAATTTAAGATAGGAGACTTAGTAATTGTAATGAAACTTAGGGTAGCTAATCGGAAGGAAAAGATATGTGCAAAAATTTTAAATGTGTATGAAGGACCTTATAAAATACAGAAAATATTTAACAATAATAATACATACGAGTTAGTAAATGAAAAAGATGGTCACATAAGAGGTAGATTTCATATTACAATGATGACATACAGAGTGTAAAAATGTAAATATGCAAGAATTGTTGTTTGTTCGATGAATTTAAAATGTTTCTATGGAAACAAATTAGATTAATAATTGTTATGAAGTTGTATTTTTAAATAAGAATGTTAGAAGTTATTATTGAATGTTCTTGTTAGAAGCAAATTAAGAAAAATATTTTTTTTAAAGAAAAAAAATATTTTTTTAATCTGAGGAATTTTATGCTATGGTATATAGAGGCATTGTACTACATTAAATATGTCTATTTATTTAGGTCCTGGGTGGTGTAGCTTGAACAAGCGTCCACGTTCGATCAGCAGAGTTAAGCAACGCTCTCTCTGGTCAGAACTTGGATGGGAGTTCCACGGCTGCATCTCTCGGCGCCTCGTGGTACGGCTATCACGGAAAAAAGTTGGTCCCGGCGGTCATAACAGCATCATGACAGTCGTTAGTGGGGTTGGAAGTCCTCATAACTGCACAGCGACGCCTATAATTGGCCTAACGGCTGTTGGCTGAGTGCGAATTAAATTAAATAAATAAATAAATAAAATCTAAAGTTTTAACTGTATTTATACAGTACTTATATTGAAATGATTAAATGTAGAAAATTGTATTAATGACTGCTTATTTAATTGAATGATATAATTGGAATTAAAGATTCAAAGCAAATTTTAAAAGAAAGGTATTGCATTTGAGTACTATTTGATAGTGGTAACAAGAGTTAATAATAAATACAAAGTTTAATGTTGCATATGATAGAATAAAATTCTATTGTAACAATTTATAAAGTGGGTACCATTCAAATTTATATAACATGTAGCAGGCAGGAATAATTGTAGTCTAGGATAGAAATAAAATTTGGTTTAATTATTGAAAATAACAAGTTGAGAAACAGTCTGTAAAAATTGAGTTTGGTGAAAAATAAACCATAAATTTGCCCTTATTTATTTAATTTAAATGCAATTAATATTAAAAGGGTTTACTACTAATATGCACAAGGTATAAGCAAGTGAATTACGAGAAGAAAATTATATTTAATTAAAATGAAAATATGAAATGGTGGATCTACATATGAACAAGGCATAGAAGCAAAAAGAATAGATTTGGATATAATTGAATTGGTGTTATATTACAAGTCATCAGGAGTTACATTAATTGGAGTATTATTGTTGTTTGGAGTTTTCGAGGACTACGTCTGAGGAACCAAGGACCAGTTTGAGGAGGACCAGTGTGCTTGCATCAAAAGGAGAAGCTGTTGGAGGCTAAGACAAAATACCAAGGACCAGTTGACAGGGACCGGCTTGCTTGCATCGAAGGGAGGAGTTGTTGGAGGTTGCAGATTGTGCTGGATGCTGACGACGTGTATGGAGATACAAGGAGCTAAGGAAGGACACAATTAATTTACCATCTTAATTGGAAGTATAATTACCAAGGAGGAATTGGACGCAGGAAGGTTGCAGGAGTGACAGCTGTGTTGGGGTTCGAGAAGGAGTGAATGTCTACCGGTGTCTTGGGGTGTAACAAGTTGGAAGGCGGTTTGTTGGTGGCCAGTGTTTTATAGCTGAGGTGTAGGAGTTTGGATAGCAGGAGAGAGGCACACCAAGGTGAGTTGGAGCTGTTTCCAGGTGGGTCAATAAAAAGAGATATGAAGTAATCTATAATAAAACGACAATTAGAAAGGTTTATTACAATATCATTGAATACTTATCATAACATTATTGGGTCATAAAAACGTTGTAAAGAATTTTATTATGTCATATTGATTTAAAAGTGCCATGGAACACGGTATTGAATTAGCTGACAGCAAGCGACTTTCAATTCAGATAAATAAAACAGCAACAAACAAACTTACTACATTTTGGCGAACCAACCCTGAGTAAGAGCACTCATACAATTGAAATAATATTTAGTATTAATTTGTAATAAATTAAAAAAACTTGACATTGAATTAAATAAGCACATAAAATATTATACAATAGAGACCTCAACAATATGTATGTTGACCACAAATTAACATAAATTTGAATAAAACCACGCAATTTCGTTGAAAAAATCTTCTGTCACCATCATTTCGATAAACAAAATTTCAGTTACGTAGGCTCGTTTATTTTTATCACGAAGTGCTTGTTCTTTTGATGGAAATATATGTCAGTTGACCACAAATTAACATAAATTTGAATAAAAACATGCAATTTCGTTGAAAAAATGTTCTGCCACCATCATTTCGATAAACAAAATTTCAGTTACGTAGGCTCGTTGTTCATTTTTATTGCGAAGTTCTTGTACTTTTGATGGAAATATATGTATGTTGACCACAAATTAACATAAATTTGAATAAAAACACGCAATTTCGTTGAAAAAATGTTCTGACGCCATCCTTTCACTTAAAATTTTACAAAAACTGACATCATGTTACTTAAAATTATATAAAAAACGACATTTTTATTTAATAAGCGATAAAAAATGTGCAATTACACATCATCTCACTTAAAATTATCACAATTCGTTTTACAAAACGATTTATAATAACGAAAATCATGTAAAAACAGTTTTACAGTTATTTCTAAGCATAATTTTGCAAATGTTTTACACTTTTTTATAAAATTCATCGCTCAAAATTAAAAGAAATCACAATTTTTTAAATTATATCTCGCCGTTATGAAATCGTAAATTGATTTTTTGAAATTTTACACTTTGTATCTGTAAAATAACTTCAAATACTAATATTTTAGCTTTTAGGTTTTGTAATTATTGCATATTCGTGAAAAATAAAAGAAGAGTAGAAATAAAAAACACAAACACTTTGTAATAAACAAATATATTGTTCTTATTTCGTATAATACTTAATAATATAAAAATAAATGTACAGCTGAATGTCTTATTTTCTAAAAATCCCCTAGCCAATTTACAAAACTGTAGTGCACAACATTTCAAATTAAAAAGACTGCAAGTAATAAAATCAGAATTCGTTTACATGGAATCGTAGAACAAATTTCATTGTGGCATTTTAAAGTTTAAGACGCTCCCAATCCATAATTCCATTCGTTTTTGCTGTTGAGGACCCCTGCCTTAGAGGTGTTTTTCTAACGGCCCTTTTTTGGAAGTGCTTCCTAATCGACGTTTTTCTGACTGCACCTTTGATGTGGACTTGGATGAGTAGCTGATGTTTTTAATTTATATTCTAAATCGGACTCGCAGTTATCAGTTTCCAATTCGGTTTTTCCTGTAGTACCAGTCGGGGTTGGCTCCTTTTGCTGTTTAGATTTAGCTAGCAGCACATGAGCAACGTTAAGGCCTTTGATGTAATCAGCAAACTGTAGGCGTCCCGGTGGATTAATAGTTTTTCGAGGCCTCAGAGTGTCGTAAACTAAATCGACATGTTAGACGCCGGTAAAATTTCACCCTTTATAGTAACGGTACCCTTGTGATCCCAGCTCACATCGTTCGAGGCACTCAAAATGCGTAGGAAAACTTCAGCTTTTTTCCTAACAGTTTTGGGAAGTGTAGATAAAATAATGGTATTTGATATGCTGTTACTGCTTGTTTCAATAGGTATTTTGATTGGCTGCCGTGCCTGGTTTGTGAAATGAAGGTATCTTTGTAACACTTGGTTGTACTGCACCCATTTATCCTGATCAGTTAATTTGGACTTTAAAACTTTTTGCATTTCCTCATCAAGCTGTGATAATATATTTTTCTCCGTATTCTCGCCAGACTTAAGGCGTTGGACAAATTCCGGCGATACAACCAACATCTTCTGCGCTTGGTCCATTTTAGTCGAAAACGGAGCTCAGCCGTTTGTTCTGGTATAAGCATATTATGAAAAAAGTTAATACATACAGATGGTAATGCACAATCTCTAATTAAATACATGATAATAATACAGACGGAGAAATAATAATCTGGTCTGACATGCGTTTTTACAGCAACAGAGATCAAAAATAAAACATTTGAATAATTCCAAAGCATGCTGGTGCTTGCGTTTTCCGTGAGAGGGTTTAACGACGCAGAAAATTAAAAAATATAGGCGTGGCAATTTCCCAACTATAAATTTTAAAAGCGATAAAATCATATATTCACTGATTTTAAGGAAGCGGCTTGCAATTAAATTAAAAACGCCTAATTGTAATTTCTTCAGACAAAGTTTAAATTGATATAATGAAATTTGAGCATAAATTTAAACAAGCACATAGACCTATAGGCCATCGAGAAAAGTTTGTTTGAATTTTATCGAGGATCCAACAGCTGCAGGCCAAATCTCTTGTCGCCGACAAGCCACGACCTGTTTGGCCAATTGATAAAAATAACATAATTAATTCCATCAAAACCACGTACGAAACCAGTTTTTTTAAATTATCATCAGGCTTTTAAAACTATAGACATGCAATTCCACTCTTATAAACTATAATTTTCAAGAAATATTTAGTTTAAAAATATGGAAGCGTGACAACAGAACAGTGAAATGGCGTTCTGTTCAAACCCTTTAAGGTTATCCTGTACTTAACTTAAAATTCTGTTTTTAAAATATGCAACCCACCATACCGGTTGACAACTTCCACTTTTCAGCTTAAGATAATAATCTTAATGAGGCAGGTAATGGATGTTTGGCCTAAAGTAAACACAACAGGTAATACTGTAACGTCCCGCCTTTATTTAGAAATATTTTAAGCGGCCTTATTGCCTCAGGTATGCTCTAAGCCGGAGAATGCGTTCGAATTGCTCTGATATAGTGTAGATCAATAAATAACACCAGATAAATAATAGAAATAAAATATACTGTTTTTAACTATTTACATTAAACTCAAACTTAAAAGGACACACTGTATATTACGGATAGAGGGGTAGTTATATCAACAGGGGTTGCTCCTGGACGCCGGTGGGGCTGCTACGCGGCGGCGGAGGGATCTGGCAGAATGCCCCGGCCTAGCGCATGTTACGCCTCTGGGCGATGTCTCGGAGTGGGTCAGCCGCACACCAGCTGCCTCGCGCATCGACCTCGGAGTAAAGGTCGTCGGTCGCAGGCACCAGGTGACATTTGTTTACGATGGCTAGCTGCTGCGAACACTTCAGATCAGAAATGGTGTTTCAAGAACATACCTGCCGGTGTAGGAAGCTGCAGGAGTTCGCGTTCGGTGAGCCAAACTGAAACGGGGGCCGCCAGACGATTTGCCGGCTTTCGTGGCTCGAAACGATGCAGCGGTCGGACTTTCGGGAAATTCGCTATTCAAGCGAATTTGCGGCTTCGACTGGATCGCGGCAGTGTGGAGATCTCTCTCGGATGGCTTCAGGAATGCTCATAGTATGCTGGCGGTGACACTTACAGGCAGGTCCCTTATCGCATAATCTCTGTATGCGTCCAGCCTGGCGGCGGCGGGCTGCGGATGGCTTCCTGGTGCCTCACAATTCGGGCGAGTTACTACAGTTGAAACACGGCTTTCGAGAACGCAAATGAAATGCGCCTTCGGAATTCGGATGATCACTGACGGGACGGCGGCGGTGATCTCGTTCAGCGGATTACAGGAATGTTAGTTACTAATTCCACGGTTTCGGCCTTTAACTAACATCGGTTCGGATACAAGGGATACGGGAAAAGCTAATTAGTAGCCACGGTTTCGGCCTTTGAATTAATGACGGTTCGGGAACGGGTTTGATAAGGATCTCTAGGTTATCGGGGTGTTCTTACAGGAAGACAGTGACCATACCTAACCCGCAAGAACGTTTATTTAGGCGATTTCTCCCTTGCTAAGACAGTAACCATACCAAAGCAAGGGAGTGATCGCTCCGGGTGGATCAGGAGGAGTTTAGGAGAGGACTAGGGAAGAGAATCTGACTCAGGAGCTGCCATGTGTTCCTTTTTATACGTTCAGTGGCTCCCGGTCGGCGGTCGTGCTCCCCACTCTGGCAGCGGGGGAAACACTCCTGCGCGCAAACGTGGCTTCTTGCGCATCGGCTACCGGCCCGCGCTATCGCTTCTTAGCGCGGTCTTGAGATGCAAACGTTTGATAAGGCGGCGAATTAAATTCCCAATACTTTTAAAGTATCTTTGGAATTTAGATTCCCAAGCGAAACGTTACACATGACCCATCCTTCGGAGGAAATCGCTTCATGGTGGGCATCTTCTCCGAGGAATTTCGAATTATATTATTCAGGATGCAGGTATGCAAAATATAAGGCAACTGAAATGCCTTCGGAATAGCCCTTTTAGAAACTCAGCGTTTCCTGGAGCGAACGTACGTTCTTGTATGCCTTTGGGCGAACGTATGAAAATAAGTTCACGTTACAAGATGATACGAAACTGCGGTTTCAGTCCGCTATCTTGTCGACGTTTACGCACACACCCACAACTGCGCTACTGAAGAATGTAGGCGTTGCGGCGTCGGCGTAGCTTCGGGTAGTGCATTAAACTGCACTTAAAACATCAACACTTTCTGGAGAGAACAAGCTTTCTTGTAGGCCCTTGGGCGAAATGCTCGCTCTGGATTTGGTTAATGAGTGAACACAAGTTCAGATTACCAGCTAATACAAAACACTGCGGTTTCAGCTTGTATAAACATTCTGGAAATTATTTTAAATCGCGTGAAAACATGCAGGTTTCCGGACAACCTATTTTTCACATAACTGACAGGCTAGGGAAATCATTGAGGCCGCGGGAACCGGCGTACAATCTCCAGAAAACAGCAAACAGTATTCTGGTACAGGAAAACATCTTTTCACCTTCAAGCTTCGACGTAAATCTACAATCTCCTGTCAATTTCCGGGTTTACGGTGACAAAAGGAGCACGCTTCAGAAGAGAAAAACATTCGGAACAACTTGCGCTAACTAGGGCGGCATTTATACGAATTTCCAGGCATCCATGCATATTCAACTTCAGGAAATTCCTGGAACGGAAGCAACTTGCAAAAGCATTCGGAGCGGAAGCAACTTGCAAAAGCATTCTAGGTGCAACATCGCGGTTTCGATGCGCAAGAAAAATATTCTAGATTTTCCGGAGCGGAAGCGACGTTGCGGTTTCAACGTGCAAAAGAACCTCCTGGAATTCACGGAGCGGAAGCAACGTTGCGGTTTCAACGTGCAAAAAAAAATCATATCCAGGGGCTTTCGGAGCGGAGGCAACGTTGCGGTTTCAACGTGCCAAAAAGAAACATTCTGGTTTCGGAGCGGAAGCAACGTTGCGGTTTCAACGTGCAAAAAAAAACATATCCAGGGGTTTTCGGAGCGGAGGCAACGTTGCGGTTTCAACGTGCTAAAAAGAAACACTCTGGTTTCGGAGCGGAAGCAACGTCGCGGTTTCGACGCGCTTGTAACGGCGGTCTGGTTCTCCAGGTGATACTACGCGGGCGGACATCTGGGCTGTCCTGGACGGTCCGTAGTATCTTCGGCCATCAGCTAGGGCACCTCGGGGTCGCAAAATCTCGTGCCAGCAGTTAAGCCGCTGGCCCCTGAGGGTATTTAAAGGACTAGGCCTTCTGGTACATTTTTCTGGACGGCTCAACTGGAACAGTTTGACAAAAATGCATTATTTACACAAATAACATTTACAGGATTTTTCGGCTCGGGCGCCAATATCTGGTAAATCGGGTCGGCGAACGAGTGTTTTTATTGATCTACTCATATTCGAGCTGTCCCTGCTTTTCGGGCGCCATGTAACGTCCCGCCTTTATTTAGAAATATTTTAAGCGGCCTTATTGCCTCAGGTATGCTCTAAGCCGGAGAATGCGTTCGAATTGCTCTGATATAGTGTAGATCAATAAATAACACCAGATAAATAATAGAAATAAAATATACTGTTTTTAACTATTTACATTAAACTCAAACTTAAAAGGACACACTGTATATTACGGACAGAGGGGTAGTTATATCAACAGGGGTTGCTCCTGGACGCCGGTGGGGCTGCTACGCGGCGGCGGAGGGATCTGGCAGAATGCCCCGGCCTAGCGCATGTTACGCCTCTGGGCGATGTCTCGGAGTGGGTCAGCCGCACACCAGCTGCCTCGCGCATCGACCTCGGAGTAAAGGTCGTCGGTCGCAGGCACCAGGTGACATTTGTTTACGATGGCTAGCTGCTGCGAACACTTCAGATCAGAAATGGTGTTTCAAGAACATACCTGCCGGTGTAGGAAGCTGCAGGAGTTCGCGTTCGGTGAGCCAAACTGAAACGGGGGCCGCCAGACGATTTGCCGGCTTTCGTGGCTCGAAACGATGCAGCGGTCGGACTTTCGGGAAATTCGCTATTCAAGCGAATTTGCGGCTTCGACTGGATCGCGGCAGTGTGGAGATCTCTCTCGGATGGCTTCAGGAATGCTCATAGTATGCTGGCGGTGACACTTACAGGCAGGTCCCTTATCGCATAATCTCTGTATGCGTCCAGCCTGGCGGCGGCGGGCTGCGGATGGCTTCCTGGTGCCTCACAATTCGGGCGAGTTACTACAGTTGAAACACGGCTTTCGAGAACGCAAATGAAATGCGCCTTCGGAATTCGGATGATCACTGACGGGACGGCGGCGGTGATCTCGTTCAGCGGATTACAGGAATGTTAGTTACTAATTCCACGGTTTCGGCCTTTAACTAACATCGGTTCGGATACAAGGGATACGGGAAAAGCTAATTAGTAGCCACGGTTTCGGCCTTTGAATTAATGACGGTTCGGGAACGGGTTTGATAAGGATCTCTAGGTTATCGGGGTGTTCTTGCAGGAAGACAGTGACCATACCTAACCCGCAAGAACGTTTATTTAGGCGATTTCTCCCTTGCTAAGACAGTAACCATACCAAAGCAAGGGAGTGATCGCTCCGGGTGGATCAGGAGGAGTTTAGGAGAGGACTAGGGAAGAGAATCTGACTCAGGAGCTGCCATGTGTTCCTTTTTATACGTTCAGTGGCTCCCGGTCGGCGGTTGTGCTCCCCACTCTAGCAGCGGGGGAAACACTCCTGCGCGCAAACGTGGCTTCTTGCGCATCGGCTACCGGCCCGCGCTATCGCTTCTTAGCGCGGTCTTGAGATGCAAACGTTTGATAAGGCGGCGAATTAAATTCCCAATACTTTTAAAGTATCTTTGGAATTTAGATTCCCAAGCGAAACGTTACAATACTAATGTGTTTATTTTGAATTCTATTTTAACCATATTATTATCCAAACACTTTCGCAAAATAAATGTAGATATTATGTAGAATTTACTTCTAAATTATTTTTGAGTTAAATATCGTAGGTGTCTTTTTATTTAGTATCATACCATCTAAATATATTTTTCATATCGCCATAATTTTCCTATTTCAGATTGCTAAATGAAACTATTTATATCTATGCAAATCTCATTAACAAAGACTCATCAAACTGTCATTATCATAAGCAACTTATTAATGGCATACCATACTGGAATTCCATTTTGTTGAAAAACAGTAGTTTCTTGCAATTAGTTTGCCAGTAAGGTACTTTCAATTGCCTTCTTAGAAGGATATTGTATTGTTGTCCTACAGTTTTATTTTCTTTTTTAACCTAAAATTCGGGATTACGTGAGTTGCTGAACAATTGTTTGTAGTTTGCCCTGTACTTGGATTGTCTCCCGATCTATACGTGCGTAATTATAAAATGGGTGTTAATTCAAAAAAGTCCTTAACATGTAGTGCGCCAAGGAAAAGCAAAAAGAAGCTTTTGAAAAGGGCTAGAAATGGGAAATGGTAAGTAGCTAGAATTTGGAATATAATTAATTATGTACAGTATTTTACCTTTATTTTAAGACGTTATGTAATCAAATTTAGTAGAACCTATAAAAAACTTCATAATAGTTTAAAACCGCCAGTTTTTGAAATTTCACGATTAGTGTTAATTGTATTAGTAGATATTTATAATCACACAAGAAATATCAAATTCTTTTAAACATACATGCCCTCAATTTTATTATTAATTTAACTGTTTTGAAAAAGTATGTATTTCTATACAATATTATGGTGATGATGGTTTATAAACCTATAACTAGCGCGTCTAAAATGTTATGTAATTGTAATGACCAGAATTATGTACAAAATCAAAGTACTGCGTCATTATAACTCACCCCCCCAAAAAAATAATTAAAATTCATGGTGTGCATGCACATTAGACACTGCTAAAATTTATTAATTTATATCATAAGTTATTAAGGTAATATAATTTAAATACTGTAAAACTGATTTTCATTAATGCCCTTTTTTGTAACTCCCTATATTTTGAGATATACCTTTAGACCCACTTTTTTCTTAATTGCACCTGGGCTGCAAAATTCCCACATCCCGAATTCTCTTAAAAAATACAATTGGCCAGTGGAAAGCCTCCAAATAGCGAATTTCACACAAATAATAATTTTAAGGTTTTTCTGATAATTATAACCATTTTGCAACCCCAAATCCACCTGGGCCGCCAAACTCCCACCTCCCGAATTCCTCAAAACAGCGAATTTCACACAAATATTAATTTTAAGGTTTTTCTGATACTTATAACGTTTTCCCCATTTTCCAACCCCCAAACCCACCTGATCCGAAAAACTCCCACCTTCCAAATTCTCTTAAAAAGTACTATTGACTAGTAGAAAGCCTCCAAACAGATCATTTCACACAAATATTAATTTTACAATTTTTCTGATAATTATAACGGTTTCCCCATCTTGCAACCCCCAGATCCACCTGGGCTGCAAAATTCTCACATCCCGAATTCTCTTAAAAAATAAAATCGAGACCAGTAGAAAGCCTCCACACAGCGCATTTAACACAAATATTAATTTTACAGTTTTTCTGATAATTATAACGGTTTCCTCATTTTGCAACCCCTAAATCAACATGAGCCGCAAAATTCTTAAAAACCCACAGATTCCTCCAAATACTGCCAAAAACAAAATTAGACATTTTTGTCTATCCCCATGTTTATGCGAACATCCAATTTGCTGCAAATGCACCTCCACTTTCTACCCCTGTAACTTCGCCCCCGTGCATCGCAGACCCCAAAAACCAGCCTGTACGAGGAGCGCTGGTTCATCCTCTTTTCAGCTAGCCCCAAATCACATTTGGATCTTTCAAAAAGTTTGCGATGTAGCAGCACCGAACGCTTTTGATTGCAAAAAATCGTTTTAACCCCCGTACTTGAGCCCCCTCGAATCTTACATTTTCACAACCTCTCCAGAAAATTCGCTCTTGACGAGATCTTCAAAATGACACCAACAACATTCACCTGCGATACGTACAACTCTCAAAAATTAGCGAAAACTGTGCATTTTCCAAGCGTCACACAAATCGCTAAAAGAGCACCGTACTAGCGTCACATCTCCAATTCGTTAAACATTTTCAATGTTAAAAATTTAAATTAAACAAGTAAAAGAGTAGCTGTCATTGAAGACGAACAGCACTCGGTGTCTGAGTCACTCACTCGCCGGCTAGTCCCAATACGAAACCTTGCGCGTAATTCAAAACTACAGTATGTTGGTATAATGAGCTAGCTGGGTCTTGGCCCTTGGGACTTAGTGCAGGAGTCAGTGTGGCCCTTAGGCTAAAAAGTTTGGAGACCACTGGTCTAGACTATGAATTGCAATTTTAAAAACAGTGGTATCTTACTAAAGTTCAGAGCCTCCGCTTTTTGTCATGCGTAGTAGTAAACAACCCTAGTTTAGTGTTATTCTGGTTTCATTTAATCTCGTTTTCAAATTAGCCTAGGCAATTTAGGTTTTGACAAATGCAGAAAATAAACTGTGCATGAAATGAACTTTTTGATTGGCAGAAAGTAACCGTTTGTCAAACAGTTTCTGCTTGATATGGGCTATTGAGTTCAGAATCGAAAACAAAAATGCCGAACTACTGAAAGCCGTAACAAGCGTCTAAGTTATTTTCTAATTTGTAATTTGTATTTCTTAGGAAAACTAATGGGCTCCCATCTAACGAGAGCCAATTTTGTGAAGAAATGGCATTGGACTCGGATGAAATTATTCCATGCCAAATTCCTGCGACTGATCAGTGGTCGGAAGCAATGGAGTTGAAGTGGAATACTATATCCGAAGATTTAGAAACAGAACCTCCAGTTCCAGAAATTAAAGATACAGGAATCAGCGGACGTCGCATCGTAGACATCCAACATCTGTTTTCGGCTTTGAAGTCTTTAAAGCATTCTGGTTTTGACTGCAGCTTTTTCGACATGGATGTTATCTCTGAAAAAAGGATGGGATTAAAAAGCATCTTTACAGTAAAGTGCAAGGTTTGCAATAGCGAAAATACCATTAGTACTGAAAGTGATGAAGGTGTTGATATCAACAAGGTGGCAGTATGTGGCACGTTAGAAATTGGGGCAGGTTATAGCCAATTAAAGGAATTATGTTCTTCACTGGATATACCAATGATGTCAGAGAGGAGATATTATTCCAATGAACCAACAGTTCAAGAAAAAGTGCAAGAAGTAGCCTGGGAAGAAATTAAGTTAGCTGGTCATGAAGAAGCACGTTTAGCTAGAGAAGCAGGTGATGTTGACGTCGATGGCGTTCCCATTATTACTGTGGTAGTAGATGGGGCTTGGAGCAAACGTTCTTACAGAACAAACTATAATGCTGCGTCTGGTGTTGCATGTATTATAGGAGCAAAGACAAAAAAAAATTTGTACTTGGGCGTAAAAAATAAATATCGTTCGTTCTGCCAGAAATATTCTTCAACGAAGACCAGCATACCAGATCATAAGTGTTACAGGAACTGGACGGGCACATCGACTTCGATGGAATCTGCAATTATTGTGGATGGGTTTAAACATTCCCTAGACTTGCATGGCGTAAAATTTGGAAAACTTATAGGCGACGGCGATAGCAGCGTCTATAAAAAAAATTGTGATTCCAAACCATACGGTGCCAATTTTTATATTGAAAAAATAGAGTGTCGTAATCACATATTGCGTAATTATTGTAATAAAATTAGAGAATTATCGAAAACAGCAAAATTGAGCAGTGTTTTAAAAAACTTTTTAAAATCTAATATTTTAAGATTTCTAACTGCCGTTGTAAGTGCCGTAAAACACAGAAAAGGTGAAGCTATGCCACTAGCAGTGAAAATTGATAATTTAAGAAATGACATACATAATGGACCTAAACATATACTAGGATGTCATGAAGGTTGTAAATGAACTCCTGAAACATATAAATATTTCTGTACCGGACCAAAACCACTGGAAAAAAATTTATTTGAAGATTTTAAGAACAGTTGCATATTTGAAGAGTTTAATAAATGTTTGAGTCGCGTAGCCCACCATTCTTCCAGTTTACTACATGATGTAGACAATAATTATGCAGAAAATTTTAATTCCGTGGTAAACAAACTGGTAGGAGGCAAAAGAATAAATTTTTCGGGTAGAGGATCGTACGAAGCTAGATGCAATGCAGCGGCTATAAGTTTTAACAAAAGGGGTACATTTCTAGATGTTGCACACCGTAAACTTGGAGGCGGAAAAATCGGCGTACATACAAAAAAATACTGTATGCTAAGATTCAAAGGTAGAAAGATGATGCGGACCAAGAAAAGTAGGACTATTTACGATGCTGATGTGGATTACGGAAATACAAACGATTCTGAAGACAAAAATTTAGAGGAACTGAACATTTTGAAAAGTAACCTCTTTAATCAAATTTCCAAAATTGATAGAGTTGCCATTGAAGCTGCAACCAGAGGCCAAAGTTCAAATCCGCTATGGTTCAAAGAAAAAGCTTGCAGGCTAACAGCAAGCAACTTTGGTAGGGTTTGCAAAATGAAGCCAAATACGTCCACTGCCAATCTAGTCAAAAGTATTTTATATGCGGGGCCACATATAACATGTAAAGCTACCAATCACGGTATTATTAACGAAGAGAATGCCATTGCGCTATTCCAAAACACGTTTAGTTTAAACGTGAAGAAATGTGGACTATTTGTACATCCCAATAAACCATATTTGGCAGCATCACCCGATGGATTATTAGATGACAATGGCATTATCGAAGTAAAATGCCCATACACAGCTAGAAATTTGACCGTTGCGGAAGCTGTGGAAACAAAGAGTATTGATTATTGTACAGTTAAAGAAATCAAACATAATGTAACACAGGTTTCATTAAAAAACACACACAACTATATGTATCAAATACAGGGTCAGTTACAAATAACAGGCAGATCCTATTGTTATTTTATTATTTATACCAGTAAGGATTTAGGCTATCAAAAGATAGAAAAAGATGACAATTTTTGGCTAAACAAAATGGAACCAAAATTAGAAAAATGTTACTTTGGAGCGCTTATTCCTGAGTTAGTAGACTCTCGAGTTAGCAGAAATCTACCGATTAGGGACACAAAATTCGTGGACCTATGATTATGAACATCCCCGTTATTTATTTTTACATTTTGATTTTTAAATATGTATTATTAGATATCCAGTAATTTTATAATTAGATTTTCATTTGTAAGGCTGTAGTAATAGGTATCATGAAATTATTGTAATATTACGTAATAATATATACCGATTTTGTAAACAGGTTAGTTATTTATAGTTGAAAAATAAATTCCTGCTTTATTATTTAATGAATTTAAAAATAAATATGTTTTATTTTGAAATAATATATGAAAAAACCATGTACTAATTGTTTTTAATGTTAATATGAAAATAAAAACTAAGATACATACGAGTTTTTTATTATTATTTTTCATGCACAATTTCAATATATTCTAAACATGCGTAATAAATATATCCACAAATATGGAAAGCAGAAATAAATACGCTTACAGATAAACGTCATTTTTTATCAACTTTTAATAAAAGGGAGTAACTTCGTCAAGAAAACCTGACAATAATATAAAGCTCATTATAAATCTTAAAAACGCATGGCTAACGAAAGGGTAATAACAGTAAAGTATTTTACGATAAGAAGATTGCTAGTTGTAAGGAAAGCGGTTTACCGCTAATCACGTCATTAGCAGCAGGCAAACGGAACGACAAAATTTCAGAAGTAATGTGTGTTGCCTACCGTTATTTTATTTTAATCAAAATATTTCAAAAACAAGAAATTTTGAAAAAAATACGTTCCTGAAGCCGGCTAGATAATAAAATGCCGTAAATGATGGTTTAAGCAGAATTAAAATAGCGCAATTATTTTCTATAATATCTTATTGTCCATTTTATCACTAATTATTTAATAATAAATAATCAATGCAACAATTTAAAAAATTGATGACAGCCGGCTAGGTATTACCATAATAGTCAATTTAAAATATCGACCATTGCTTCATACCCTAAACCAAAGCCATAGAATCATTGTAAAATTTCGAGTTATATCCTAGTTTTTGGAGCTAAGTGCAGGATAACCTTAAGGCAACTGACACTGGAAGATTGTCAATACTTACCCTATTGGATTATAGCAAAGCATTCGGCACAATTAACCACTATCTGTTGTTTGCAATACTTCAGTACGTGGGTTTTTCTCTAAATGCAATCGATTTATTTAAAAGTTACTTTAATAAAAGAACTCAAAGTGTAAATGTGGACGGTAATCTTTCTTCAGCACGAACCATATTGCAAGGCGTGCCTCAATGTTCGATTCTCGGCCAACTACTGTAAACTTTATATACTTCAAATTTTTTTGAATTTGTTGAACATAGTAAGATGCGTATGTATGCTGATGACACGCATATTTATGGCTCATTTCTAACATCCGATTTTAACCAGGGGATCAAAGACATCTCTAGCGACTTGAATAAAATATTTGATTTTTCAACCAAACATTGTCTGCTTTTAAATCCATCGAAATCCTGTGTTCTGCTGTTTGACAGAAAAGTTGACTGCGAAAATGTAAAATCTATAGTTCAAATTACAATCAATGGGTCAGTAATACCACTAAAAGAAATAGCCAAAAACTTGGGCCTTGTTTTGGACAATAGTCTTAGATACAGGACTCATATAAACAAATGTATAAAAAAAGCATACCTGAATCCACATAGATTGTATCTAACTACAGATCAAAAGAAACTGCTGAGTGATGCTTTAGTGCTCTCTCAGTTCTCATATTGCTCAGAGATATACTCACCTTGCTTAGATTATAATTCAGCTGGAAGGGTACAGAGTTCAAAACGCTTGCCTAAGATCTATCTACTGTATTCGCAAATTTAATCATATCTCACACAAATTAATAGAGGATAAATGGCTTAACATGCATAACAGACGCCTACTACATACAGCTTCATTATATAATAAAATAATTATTAATAAAAAACCGCCTTACCTATATAATAAGATAACATTCCGAACGGATGTACATATTAAACTTAAGACACAAGGGTCTTATTATACCGTCACAGCATAAAACTGCTCTTTTTCAACGTTCATTTCAATATAACATTAGCAATATATACAATGAAATACCATATCCGTTAAAAGAATTATCTACTACTTTCTTTAGAAAACATTACTTTAAATATCTTTTAGCAAAGAATTAGTAACATGGTGCCTGCTAATATAATACAGTTAGTTGTTCGTATTCGTATGGCTTTGCTAAGTAACATTTTATTTAGATTTTAGTATAATTTTTCTTAGTTAATGTAAGCATTAGCTGTATATAACTAGTCATCTATAATTTCAAGGTTTAGTTGAAAAACAGTTTAACTGAACGGAACCTTGTGATTTTGGTGTGAATAATCTATATATTGCTTCTAATTGTGTTCTGTATCTACCCTTCACCAAAATAAATACTTTATTATTATTATTATTATTACTTATTTAGAAAATGGAGTTTTTTGAAATTGCCAAAAACCGAAAAGTGTTATTTTTAGGTAATTAAGTAAGATTTCAATGAGATTTTTACTTCCTTTTACAATAAAGGAAGTATTGGGTTCACCCCAAAAATTCGAAATTGAGTGTTCACCAGATCTTCACGTTTTAGAGTCCCCTGAACCCAAAAAACATATTTTTGTTCATTGGTCTGTCTGTCTATCTGTGAACAGAATATCTCAAAAACGAAAAGAGGTATGGCGTTGAAACTTCATATATGTATAAGTTTTGTGTACTATGTAGATGAGATAGCAAGCTTTTGAAGAAAATCACATAACCGGAAGTAAGTGTTTACTTTTGTGATTTTTCAGTTTTTTTTTTCGATTTTTTCAAAAACGGCTCTAACGATTTTTTCAAACTTTACATTTTTAATGTGTATTGATGTGAGATTTTCCAGTTGAATACCTCTAAAATTGGTTTCTTTTGTTTTTTTCTATTTTTTGTATTAACTCCTATTTTAAGTAGAACACCCGGTATATTATTACATTTTTGAATTCAGCTTAAAATTTTAGAGAAAATTTGTCTGTTGATCTGATACTCTATTTTGTACCGTTTTTGTAGAATTTGCAATTTTTAAAAAGTTTTTGACAAATGCTGAAAAATTTAAAATCAAATTTTTGCCTAGTTATAAGATCACTGTAAAAGCAAGTTGTGTGAGTGTATCACACCAGATTTTTTAGAGTGTGTTATTTTTAGCTAACTGAACAATCTCCAGGCCAGAAAACACCTAATTTTATTAATAATAATAATAATATTTATTTGTCCTTTTGTCACGTACTGTAATTACACATGAATGGAGTCGTCGTAATTTAATTTATAAAAATTCATAATATTATATCACTATTATAGAAAGACGTACAATCTATACATATAGGCACTTGCTATTTTAACATATTAAAAACACAATAAAATACTATACAATACAGTACAATAAAAATCAGGAGAATATATATATATAAATATAGTTGTGGATTGCAAGCACACCACTTCAAGCGCAAATTTTGCAAAAGCAACCACACCTTATGATTCTTTCTGGAAAAATTCTTTTAAAGAATAATAGCTTTTAGAAACTAAGAATTTCTTTAATCTGCCCTTAAATTCTCTCGGACTACAATTTTTAATGTCAGATGGCAAGTTATTAATTATTGTAGTACAGGTGTGCACAGGAGATTTTGCATAGCTTGTCGTTTTGTAAACCCCCACATGTATGTTATTCCACTTACTGGTAGGGTACCGGTGTAAACTATTATTGATAACAAATTTGCTTTTATTATTGATATAAAATACTGCAGCTTTATAAATAAGTAAAGCAGTTACGGTTAAAATCCCTTTACTTTTAAAGATACCACGCAAAGAGGCTCGCGGTTGCAATTTGAAAATGATCCGTAAGATTCTTTTTTGTAGCACAAAAACTCGATTAATAGCCACAGCGGTACCCCAGGCTAGTATATTGTACAATAGTACTGATTCACATAAAGCATAATAAACATTTAACAAGTGTTCTTGAGATAACTCGTCCTTCAAATTTCTTACAGCAAAGCATACGCTATTTAACTTACTACAGATGGCATCAATCTGTGCTGTCCAGTTCAGATTATCATCCAAAGTCACTCCCAAAAATTTGCAAGTACGAGTAGCGGCTATAACTACATTATCACAATGAAAACTCAGATCGGGCAATACTCTTTGCTTATGGAAGTGTAAACAAGATGTTTTTTCTATATTTACAATTAGATTATTTCGTTTACACCAAGTTGAAAATTTAAGAATCGCATTATTTACTTTTAGCTGCAATTCTTTGATAGTTTTTGCAGTGAGTATGAAAGTCGTATCATCTGCATATAATATCAGCTGATCTGAATTGACATGGAGTTCTATATCATTTACAAAAAGTATATAAATAAGGGGCCCCAATACCGACCCTTGGGGAATTCCTATATCTACAGAGAATTGTTCATATTGACAGTCACCGACCTTGACAGTCATGCTGCGACCAGTCAGATATGACATAATAAAATTCCTAACTATGCCCCTGATTCCCAAATGATCCAGCTTTTCATTAAGAAAGCCATGGTCAAGGGAATCAAACGCACAGGAAAGGTCAAAATATAATCCTACAACGTATTCGTTGTTGTCCAAAGCTTTGCATATACAATTTAGAAGGTCAAAGCATGCCGTTTCAGTCGATTTACCTACCGTAAACCCGTGTTGATTTGGCGATAAAATTTTATATTTATTCAAGAAACCTCTTAAGCGATCGACTATAATTTTTTCAAAAATTTTTGAGACGGTGGAAATTATAGAAATTGCTCTGTAATTTGATATTACTTCGGGATCCCCTTTTTTCAGGACCGGGGTTATTATACTTGTTTTTAAACAATTCGGAAATTGACCGTTTCCTATACATAAGTTAAATAAATATACCAAAGGGTTCAGTAGAGGTGCCATAACACGTTTAATAATAGCGTTGCTTATATTATCGGCAGCACAAGACTTTTTATTTTTCAATTATATTCAAACCAAAAATGACAAATATTCTTTCTACTCACATATCATTGGCTCAATTCACTAAAGTAAGTACTGTATTATATTTATTTCACTCGTTTAATTGTCTTTTATTCAATATGCTTTTATAGGACTAATTAAGACCAGCCTGAACTCCTCGTACTTTTACTGCTAGTCACCTCAAAACACCACTGTTCCTGACGTTCACAGCTCAGCTCGTCGACAGACCAGCCTCGATTCTCTGCCAACCGTCAAACAAACTCCAACCTCTCAAATCCCTGGCTGCTTGCAGAAATGGTCCTGTTCCTTGCACCCTTGTACGCTACTGTCAACCTAACAGCTTCCTGGCAAGTTCCCACTTACAAATGGTACCAAACTAATCTTCTATCTTCCCCAGCTCCTACTCTGTAGTCTGCAACCCAATAGAACCGTCCAAATCAAGCAGTTATACCAGCAACTCCCTTCAAATGATCGACTCGTCCTCCGTACAATCACCAAATCCAGTAGTTAATGTAACTTATTATTCCTTGCAGTCACCAAATAATCCAATTCCATCCAAATATTATTATTTTCTTCTTACTCGTATCTAGTTAAACCATATTCCATACTATCTTCAATGACTGTATACTTGCATTACTTCATATTTAATTTCCACTTATTTTTCACCTCACAGATTTGTTAACACCTTTTTTATTGTATCATACCAAATTAGCAATACAAATAAAGGTAAAACTTTCAGTTTTTTTATTTAATTCGAACGAATTTTTCAAAAACACGTTTTCATTTTAAGTTTGTTATTTTTACAATCCCCTCATACAAAATTACTTTATGGTAATTATTAATACACTCTTTTAAAATTGAATAATATGATTTATACCTACTACATTCTATATTCTAATAGGAAGCATATTTGTCACATTGTTACATTAGCTTATATCTCCTTATTAACTTTCACCACCATGATAGAATACTCAATTGCTATTATTTTTCAAAATAAATTTTAAATTGTCCCAAATTAAACTCCCATTACTCATTTTCAACTAAACGAACAATGTTTTTCAAAACTTTTCTAATTTGATTGTATTAACCTACCAAATTTATTTATTTTAATTTTTATTAACTGACCTTTATGTATCATAAAAATATATATTTTATGTGTGTGCCCGGCTTTACGAGTAAAGAAAACGCAATTATCTCCCCTGCACTTAATTGTTTGACTCCAGTTTTGCGCCGAATTATTAAGTTTTACAGTGTTCCAATTTAGCTGGAGCGGAATCTATCAATCGTTAAATTTAGGGAGTTTGGAACTGTTTTGTTCTCCTTAAATTGGTGACAGCGCACCCCCATCTAATGAACCCAGGGCCGTCTTCGGCTGCAAGCTGACCGGCGACCCCTAATTAGCGACTGGTAGTGACTCATCTGAGCATTGGCTGAGTGAGGCAATTGGTGCTTTGAGTGCTGCATTGAGCTATTGAGCCTTAACGTAAGTATTATTCCACCACCACTTTTTTTGTACATCACAGGGATAAGAATCTGGCACCCAAAGTGGCAGGCCCCGTTTTTTTTGCTTAATTAACGTAATTACGAACGTTTTATTTACTCGTTTAGTTAAGAAGCTTAAATTTGAAACGAAGTTTTAAAGGTATTTTGAGCAGGTAACATTGCACTCGACGTGCAAGATAAGGTTTATTTACTTGACCTCGCGTTGTTTAAGGTCAAACTCGAGTTGGATCGTTTCGAATTTAATGCTTGTAGGATTTATATTTTGTTCGGGCTCACCTGCGACTAGGAACCGTTTCGGTTTTTTCTAAATTTTAGAATTCGGGAGTAAATTTCAGCTATGTTTTGCTGAGGCAGTCCTGTTGTAGGAACCTGGCGATCGGCTTGCAGTATATTACTTTATCCCAGTTTGTAGTAGCCCAGTTTTAGTTATGCTCAGATTTTGTAGTTGTGCAGGTTTTTCGCCACTTAGATATTTTCGTTGTGAAGGCTTTTCGCCACTTAGCGATTTGTATGTTTTCGATGCCTGCTACTCTTTCTGGTGTGGGATATGACTGCTGTGTGGATCCCTCTTCGAAATTTGCTCCCGTTGTGACTCGTGTCGTCTAGCAGTGTACACATTTGCAATATGTCTTTTGTGTTCGTCAAGTTCTTTGGAGCCCTTGTTTTTGATTTTGTTTCGTTGGGGTGATTGAATGGCTGCGATTTCGTTTAGTTGTATGCTGCTGAGATTTTTGTGGATTTAGTATGCTTGAGCGTTTGTTGCTTTGTTTGGTTATCTTTCCTTGCGGAAGTTTTTTTTTGGTGGGTGCTAACTTTGATTGGACTGTGATGGCAGTGTGTTTGGGGGTGTCTGTTTTGGCGAGACTCTTAGGCCTCCCGCTAGTTGCATTTGTGCAGTATTGTTTGGTTGCTTTTTTTCTTTTGTGTTGGATTGTTGATCAGGTTAGTGGAGCGATGTTGATGTGTTTGAGAGATCTCGCTTAGGCGGATCTTTTGGATCTCACAGACCTTCTTCATGTGTTGGATTTAACGCAGTTCTTTCAGTGTGGTTCTTTTACCTTGTGGTTTGTTGATTGAGATATTGGATCGTGTGGATGTGTTGGGAGACTTCGCTTAGGCGGATTTGTATGGTATCCCGAACCATCTTTGAAGTTGGCTTGATGCGTTTATGTGTTGGTTTTCCTTTTCTTTTGTTCTTTCTGCCCTTTTGGATTGTTAGCAAGTATGTTGGTATGAAACGGATGGCCTTGTGAGTCCGTGTGGCAGATTTTCCTCGAGCCGCTTCTTAGCACTCTGGTCTGTTGGTTCCCTTTTGTCTTGTCTTTTGTTTCTGACATGGATCGTGTATGCCTGTTAGGTATGACGATGGTTTTTTTTTAACCTAGCGTCCCTTGTGGTTGCCGTTTTTGTTTGGGCCCCTTGCTATTGAGTAGCTGCTGTTGAGGGTTTCTTTTGTGCTGGCATCCATGTCGCTTTTGCGGATTTGGTATCCTAATGGCAATTCTCGTACCGTGTCATTGTCGTGATTTTGATCTTCGTTTGTTTTAGTTGTGTTTCCCTCTTGCTTCATTGTGAGGTTCTTGCGAGCTTGTTGGATTTTGGGTGGATACCCTGTAGGGAGGCTGACGTGATGTTCTCTGCTTTAGACGGATTTGGCCATCTGATGCCATTTGTCGTGTCCGTCAGTGTCATTTGGTTTTGTCTGAAGTCCAGTCGTGTGGTTGTTGTTGCCGTTTGCCTTCAGCTATGCGTACTGTATTGAGTTTTGTTTGGTATCCTTTCGCTTATGCGAATTTTGTCCTCAAGTGAGCTTGTTCCTTGCTTTTTTTGTTTGGATTTCTTGATCTTGGGAGCGAATTTGTTTGGATGTCGTTGTGTGCTGGTGCTGTTAATGTATCGGTTGGTCCTTCATCCGTCATTTTCCCTTTCTTTCTTTTGACTTTCCTCGCTCTTTGAGCAACTGTGTGTGTGTGAACTTCGGTTGCGTGTGTATTTCCGGGAGTGTGTGTTGTTGCTTGGTTTCTTACTTTTATCTTCCCTTTGATCTGGTGTGTATGTGGTGATGCCGGTTATGAATGGATCTTCGCGTGAATGAGATAAAGATTGTAGGGAATCTTTTCCAGGCCGCACGAGCTGCTGCAAAGTCCCTCGATCAGTATGTATGTTGAGTCGCGTGTATGTTGGCTGTGCCTTTCACTTTTCGGGTGTCTGTGGCCAGACCGTTTAGTAGTTCAATGGGAGGTTGGTTGGGCACGTCGGTCGGTCGACCATCTTGGGGTGCTGCTGTTTCCCGGCAGTTATTGTGGCCTCGACCACAGCTTCTTGGTCTCTTGGTCTTTTTTTGGCTCTCTTGAGCTTTGGTGCGGGAATGTTTGTGTCTGTTTGCTTGGGATGTGTTGTGTTGGACTTTGTTCTTCTTAGTTCACTTCTTTTCGGTTTTCTTTTGTCTTCTTTAATGGTAGAGGTTCGAGTCAGCTTGCTGGATACTTTGGGTACCCTTTTTGGGATTTTGGAGGTGTAGCTGATGTTGCCGATTACCTTCAGCTATACGTTTTGTGTGTTTGGTTGTTGTTGGGGTATCCTCTCGCGTATGCGGATTTCAATCCTGAAGCGAAACTCGCTCCTTGCTTTTGGGCATACTTGATGATTGGGAACGGTTTCTTTCGCCCTCTTTTAGGGCATCGGCTTTGGCTGGATTCGTGGAACCCCTCTTTTGTTAAGCCTCTGTCCTTTTTACCTCTTGTTTTGGTTTTGCGTTTGGGTGTGTCTGGTGATTGAAGACGGTTTCGTTCGCTCCTGTAGAGCATCGACTTTGTCGGATTTGTGGGACCTGATTCATTCTCCAAGGCATTGTCCCTCTCGCTAACCTTCGTTGTCTCTTGTTTGTGTGGTTTAGTTCGCGTTCTATGGAAGGTTGGTTGGGGACGTCGGTCGGCCACCTTGGGGTCCCGATGTTTCCCGGTAGTGTTTGTGGCCCCGACCACAACATCATGGTCTCTTGGGTTTCCTTGTTTTGGCTCTCTTGGGCTTTCGAGCGGGAATATCTGTGTTCGTTTTGTGGCACAGAGTGAAAGAGAAGCATTTGAACATTTAGGGCCGGTTGCAGAAAGCAATGTTAAGTCTGGTGTTAGCTAACATCGCGTCAAAGTGAACAAAATCGCATCAAATCTCAAATGCTTATGGTAACTAATACATTAGTAAACAAAATTTGATGCGATTTTGTTCACTTTGACGCGATGTTAGCTAACACCAGACTTAACATTGCTTTCTGCAACCGGCCCTTAATGTAACTATCTATACAATTTTGGTGTATTCGTGTTTTATATCTGATTTCATTTGATGCTGTAAATAATTTATTCATGCATCTCTTGTTTCTTCGTGTTCATTTTGTTTGCATAGTTTAGATGAAATGTTAAATCGCGGTTTCATATTTGAATCTTTTGTAAGACAGTTTTTGCTTTCCCATATTGCAATTCGCACATGTATCTTCAATCGGTGTGAAAAACTCCCACAATACACTGGTTTTACTTGTTACTTTCGGTTACATTTTCAATTTCAATAAAGAAAAAATTCAAATTGACCGCTACAGCTCTTCAGCTGAAAACAATGTTGTACTCCGTATATGTACATCTCTCCGGTGAAGCCTATTTAAAACACATATGATTAAAACCAAAACACGTTTAGGATTACCCTGTCTTACTGAATGTTCCTACATTTTTCCAATGTATGTATTAGAGCTCCAAGCACCTTTTTGGTAATAAATTAGTTCGCGCCTTCGGAAATTGATACTTTTCATAGGTTAGATATTCTTATTCGTATAGGAACGACCAATGCATCTTTAATATTACATATTATTACTATCATAAAAATACAGAAACAGTTGTAACTTTAGCAATTTTTTATCATGCTGAATTTTTTGAAGATTAAATTAGGTATTATATATCTAATTATGCCAGCAGTATGGCTGAGAGGTGTTGCACATCTCACGGCACTAGTAAAAGTTAAGCTCCAGTCTGCTTGGTCAGTACTTGGATGGGTGAACATCTGGAGAGCGGGCGTAGCGTTCTAGCTTAGATAGGCTCCACTTACAGGCGCGTGCTGGGACTCTGCAGAGGGCCCGGGCATTTATATTTTGGGAAAGGCCCCTAACAATACCCGTGGCAAAATTTTAAATTTATTCAAGGTTATACGATCTAAAACGATAGAACTTTAAGTCGAGAAATATATTCTAAATAATAGTAATTGGTTTCGTAGAATTAGGCAGAGTTACAAAACTCAAAACATGGTAAGTAGCTGAAATATATTTAAAAATAATGGTTATTTATTGTATAAGTGTGGAACGTAGCATCTTAGTAACGAAAGAAACAGTTTAACCACGAAGCCCGTAGAAATAGTGCAAAATAACGTTTTATCCAACACCTCTTTTAAATCTTTTCAACTCATATTTTTCTTAATTTTTTGAGACTAACATGACATTGGATTTGCTATTAAAATAATTTAAAAATTACAAACAGGCCTTATTATTAGACTCCCCGACTTTTCTATTTTTCTCTCACTAGTGACTAATGATGATCTTTCTTTATTTGAAATAACTAGTGATGTAAAAAACGCGTTTTTTTAAATCGAATAAAAAACCTTTAAAAAAACTACAAAAAACGGTTTTTTATTCCTTTTTGTAACTGGCGGCACGTTTTGGTAGGTACGGTTGGCAGCAGGTAATCAAACGACAAAATTTAAACTTATTTTGATTTTACATGCCCTTTAAAATTCAAGAAAACTACAGCACAGACTAGACAAATGTTTAATAAACAAAAGTAACATTTTATACCTACTGCCTACTCGTATTACGTATTACTCACAGAACAGCAAAGCGTATGCATGCGTCTATGCGAGCACCCCTGCCCCACCCCCACTGTTGGAAGTTGTTTTAAGCTGGACCTAGCTCTGAAACTGTCGAGCTGATCGACGAATCAAGTTATGTTAAATATTAGCGATTCATCAAAGTCATAAGACAGTGACATGGGCGACGTAAACTGCATGGATACTGACTCCGAATCAGTTGAGGAGTCAGCCATGTCTGTTAGCGAGTAATTTCTGCATTATTATAATTTCTACATCCACTTTGGCTATGAAATGTAATACATTATTTTTCTGTAGAAATATTTGTTTTTGTTTTTGTTATTATAAATTCTATAATGCACTTCACCTATGAAATGTATTATTTTTATTTAGAAATATCTGTTTTTTGTTTTTCCAAAGAATATTACTTGTTATTCACTACACTTTAATTCTGAAAAAAAAAACTATTTAAAAAAAAACCAGACTGCTCGTTTTTTTTTGCAAAAAAAACAGGTTTTTTTTTTAAAACGAACGTTTTTTTTTATGGTTGCATCACTAACCAAAAAACTTATTAATAAATGGTGACGTAATAGAAAAGAGTGGAAGAATCTAGGGAATGTAGTATCAGTTTTGAATGGACGACCAAAAGACGTGCAAAGTCGAATAAATAAAGCAAGAGATGTGTATATAAATCTGGGTGCGATATGGAAGGCTAATAATTTAAATATCGTATTTATTTCAATGGTGAAGCCAGTGTTGTTACATCCAAAGAATACCTGGAGAAGTACAATAGAGAAGGAAACAAAGAAGATAATCTCGGAGTTGGCAGAAATAGCTGAAGATAAGGAAAAATGGGAGGGCTACATTAAAACCCTATACCCCATAAGGGTATAACGGGACTTATTATATTATTATTACAGATTACATAGCAAACATTTTCAATTTAGACTTTAAATTCATAAAATTGTTTCCAAACATAAAAGAAGATGATTACAGAAGTACGGTAATAGATAAACTTGGAAAAGAACGAATAATATGCTCAAAAAACATAGTATTGATTGCTTCAAGACAATATCCGTAAATTTTTGATAAATCTGCTTATTTCAAAAAACCCTTTAACAAAATTATTTCAACTACAGTGGAAAATAGATACACTTTTAGGATTTTGAATTATGTAGAATCTGTTTCTTTTTTTAATTTATTATATTAAAGTGATCTGAATTTCACGTTTAGGATATTAAATCGATTTACTGAAATGTTTACATTATATTAAACAAAAGTGTAAATCAAAAGTAACACAGAAGTATAGTCACAAGCAAAAATAAGCTAGCCAAATTTGAAGATCTACCATATCCAGAGATACTAGTGATGCAACCATAAAAAAAAACCGTTCGTTTTTTTTAAACCTGTTTTTTTTTGCAACGAGCAGTCTGGTTTTTTTTTAAAATAGGTTTTTTTTCAGAATTAAAGTGTAGTGAATAACAACAAGTAATATTCTTTGGAAAAAACAAAAAACAGATATTTCTAAATAAAAATAATACATTTCATAGGTGAAGTGCATTATAGAATTTATAATAACAAAAACAAAAACAAATATTTCTACAGAAAAATAATGTATTACATTTCATAGCCAAAGTGGATGTAGAAATTATAATAATGCAGAAATTACTCGCTAACAGACATGGCTGACTCCTCAACTGATTCGGAGTCAGTATCCATGCAGTTTACGTCGCCCATGTCACTGTCTTATGACTTTGATGAATCGCTAATATTTAACATAACTTGATTCGTCGATCAGCTCGACAGTTTCAGAGCTAGGTCCAGCTTAAAACAACTTCCAACAGTGGGGGTGGGGCAGGGGTGCTCGCATAGACGCATGCATACGCTTTGCTGTTCTGTGAGTAATACGTAATACGAGTAGGCAGTAGGTATAAAATGTTACTTTTGTTTATTAAACATTTGTCTAGTCGGTGCTGTAGTTTTCTTGAACTTTAAAGGGCATGTAAAATCAAAATAAGTTTAAATTTTTTCGTTTGTTTACTTGCTGCCAACCATACCTACCAAAACGCGCCGCCAGTTACAAAAATGAATAAAAAACAAAAAAAAACAAAAAAAAACCGTTTTTTGTAGTTTTTTTTAAAGGTTTTTTATTCGATTTTAAAAAAACGCGTTTTTTTACATCACTAAGAGATACACAGTTCATGTTTAGAATTGTGACAACGCATCATTCTCTGTTATATAGTTTTATAAAGAATAATAAATTGAAACAGTGTGGCAATTGTAGTGCAGACATTCAATTTCAACTTACACTACTTTTGGTCAATCGTTTTGAAAATCTATAAAGAAAAATTACTTCATCCTGCGCATAAAACTTTTATAGATCCTGATTTTAGTTTCCTTAAATGTTCAAATTAAGAAAAAATATTATCTAACCTTCTCTTCTAAACAATACAAGTATCTTCCTGTAATTTGCAGTTCACGAATTTATTGGTAATCATAAGAAATTCTTTAATATTCACGAGTAATCAAAGAAAATCTTAAGTAATTAATATTTGTTCACTTATACTCAAAAGTAAGCAAAGTCAAAAATCTAATTTGTATACCCTTTTGTAGCGAGTTATTTACCCCTCACACATTTCTAAATTAAAAAAGGCAATGAAAAAAAGGTGAGCATGCATCAAAACCACAAAGAAAATTACCGTAATTCGCTGCTTCTGGTGTGTTTTAATATGCTTCGAGAGGTGGTCTGACCGCATGAACTTTTTGCTGCACTCAGGACACTGAAACCTCTTCTCCCCAGTATGCGTGCGCCTGTGCCTCTGCAGCTCGTCTGACCTTGTAAATCTCTTTCCGCAAAACAGCCACGTGCACACGAACGGCCTTTCGCCAG
This sequence comes from Agriotes lineatus, assembly GCA_940337035.1. Lineage (NCBI taxonomy): Eukaryota > Metazoa > Arthropoda > Insecta > Coleoptera > Elateridae > Agriotes > Agriotes lineatus. Next base: position 104,804 of record CALNHX010004087.1, read on the forward strand.
TGTGCCACCGCAGGTGTGCCCTTAAATGTGAAGTTTTTCCGTACACCTTGTTACAACCAGGAATATGGCATATGTGCTGTTTTTTCCGGTCACTGTGTCGCTCCCCTTCGGCACAGTTTGGACAGGTACATGCTACGCGGCGCACTCGTTGTTTCTGCAAGCCATCCTGGCTCCCGTCGCTGCTCTGGGCTGCGTTATTGACGTCCTGTGTAGTCGTCACAACCACACCTGGAGCCAAAGTCGTTGTTGTAGGCTGTGCGGCAGTAGTTACACTCTGCAGAACTTGCCATTTGTTAGGGTCGTTCGGGTCCTGCTGAAGCTGCTGGCCGACTGCTATCTGGGGATTTGCGGGCTGAGTTATCACTTGGACGTTGCCTATACCTACAATAATATTGTATATGTGAATTGGTGTAACCATGTACTGTAGCGATCGTCACCTGTTTATGTTGTGAAGGTGACGATCGAAACATATTTATAAACAGTTTAATTATATTGGTTCTTGAAACAATACGTGTTTTTCTCAACCTGTATATTTAGGCATATTATGTAAGATATAACACCCCAAAGGCCCTAAATCTTACAGTACTACCACTCTATTTGCGTTGAGCATTTCAAAAATATGACAAAAATACTAAAAAATATTGTTTAAGTAAATGTACAGTGTGTCTAAGATAGTTTTTATTTTGTAGAAAATTTATTCTTTAAAGAAGTGTTGCTGTTGATAAAAACCACTGTGCCATGAAGAAATTTGATAAAAGGGGTGCTTAGGAATTGAAAAATATGAAAATAACTAACAAGAGAAGTATATTTAATTTGGCCTTTAGAGAAAAATGGTATAAGAAAAAGTTAGTGGAGCGAGTTTTGTCTCCACCCCTCTACACAGTAAGGTTGAAGAGGATGGATTATAAATGAAAAATTAGCAACATAATACGGTAAGTTATTAACAAAACAATTTACATACAAAGTGAGAAGTTGCCGCACTAGACTAATAGATAATGTAGTCTGTATTGTGACAACTTTTCTTTTTTAGGTTTTAATGAAATTACGACAAGAAACTAAACAACAAAACAAACAAAACTTAAATATTTGGATGAGTTGAATTTATTTGAATCGATTTGGAGGGGATGTGTGTTTTTGATTAAAAATGTTTAGTTATATTATTAGATTTGGGAGTACATACTTTTTAGGTTGGATTCTGTGTGTAGGATGAAGAAAAACATTGATTAAATATTTTTTTAAATAGTGCTAAATTTTTTGAAATATAAATAATTTTAGTCAGCTTGAAATTTTTTAAATTTAGTTATCGAACAGATTTGTTTTGGTCCTAAATAAGTTATGGATTTTTGACTAATCAATTTATTTGTTTTTGGAATGTTAAGTTTATCATAACTAATACCGTACGATCGAAAACTTTTAACCTCTAGACGGCTGTGGATTTTTTAAAAATTGAATTTGTGTTGGCAGTGATGAGCAAAGCTAAAGTACATTTTTTTTCTATAATAATTTTCAAGGTCAACTTTCTAGGGGATAAGTTGCATTCCTGCAGGGTCCCTAGTTTTAATAATGTTGGTACATAGATTCTTAGTTCTTTTCTTCCACTAAAAAAATGATTGTCATTTTAACAGATATGTCATAATTTAATATCGCTTGCTTCATTTTTGCATTTAAAATATTTCTTGGTTTTCTTTTTTTATGCAATTTTATTGATGATGATGATTCCATGTTAAAAAAAGAAATTTGTCAAGAGTTCAAATTAAGAAACTTTGCCATTCAAAATTGACACATAACCATAATTTTGAAAAAGTTCTACCAACACGAGGTATAAAAATTTCCTAGCGTTTTAATCTCATGTCTACCAACATTGTAACACTTTGACAGTTATTATAGAAAAAAAACGTACTTTACTTAATAATATAACCTATACAATTTTGACAGGTAAACTTAACTTTTACAGGATATTTAATGCCAAGCACCAGGTGGTGCTGTGTATGGAAAATGCATAAAGTCCATGTATATAATCTTATTATATGCAGGGACTCTAAAAATGCAGCAAATCATTTTGAATAACTGTAGATGTTTTTGTTACTAACATTTTTATGTATTCAACAAGAATGTTTGTATTTGTTGAAGTGTCAATCCTGACATAACCTTAAACTGACAGATATAAAATGCCAATGTGACTTTTACTGCCCCGACTGCCAACAACATTTTTTGACAAAATAATTCCACAGCCCTCTAGAGGTTAAAAGTTTTCGATCATACTGTACTTCTGGCATATATTTAAAGAACTATATTGCTAGCGGCTATGAGTTGGGAGGTCACGAAGGAAGTGAGACAGACAACCAACTCTTCAGTGTATATGGTGAGCTGTGCGCAAACGCGTCAGCGTCGTCCGTGCTGTGGGGGAAGTGAACTTCCCGGTCAAGTTTAAAATTCACTTCTAAAAGCGGAGTTTGAACTCTCAGACATGCGCACGAGATGCGTTATACTCAAAGTGAGACCATGTCGGCTCTGTAATATTTTCGGCCGTTCCGAGACCCTGCTAGCAATATAGTAAGTAATACACATATGACTTCTGGTACTGCATACATGATTTATACCGGATGACTATAAATGATTGTGATTTTTTTTCTTAGGTTGGCACTGTTTATGTTGGTGGCACTGTAAGTCTATGTCAAATTCAATGTTTGCAGGTTAGGTTTTGCGTCATTCTGTGTCAAAACTGACGCAAAACCTAACCTGCTAACCTTGAATTTGACATAGACTTACAGTACCACCAACATAAACAGTGCCAACCTAAGAAAAAAAATCACAATAATTTATAGTCACCCGGTATCATTTATATCTGACTTTTTATACATATAATTTATAGTTTGCAATATATATTGTTAAAGAAAGGTAGCTCCTCGTCGGCTGCATAGTCATTAATTATGTATTACAATTGCACCACGTTGGGTGACCTTATGTTATATATTGGAGTTATCTCATATATTTGAAATAGTCATATAATTTATGTATTCAATATTTTACTTTAAGCTTGCCCTTAATTAATACAATGCACCGTTAGTTAAACTATAATTGCTTTCAAATCAAGTACTCTTATTTCAGGGGTGGTTCGCCAAATCTAGATCTCTATTAGTTGAATTTCAAATTATATTTAATGACACTTGCTATCAACCAATTCCAAGAATCCGCTGAATCCAGCTTCAATCCCCTCATCAAATGTCAACTTCAACTCCAATAGACTCCTGGTAAGTTTCAGCTTTATAAATGACTCTGATCTTATCTTGTTTATTCCTTAGATAGTCCTCTGCACTCAGCAATCCCCTCAGAAGCCTTTCAATTCTAGTAGCACTCCTACTAACCTCCTTCTAGATGAATAACCTTACTTCCATACTACCACCAATGTCAAAAATAAATATTTAATTATGTGTCACGTTCACCAATAAATCCAATCTTCTCCAATTCAGTAGTTCTCTGGTTCCTTCTATGTAATACACTGTGTTCGATAATCTCTTCACAGATTATTCAGTCCCAATAACATTAATATTTCACTTTCATTTTGTTGTACCTCGTAGATTTGTTAACAGCATTACTATTTGTATATAATCAAACAACTATACAAATAATGCATAAATTTCTAGTTTTATTTGCTCAAAATTATAACATTGCAAGATTAATTGTACATTTTTCGATGAGTTTATTTATGTAGGATATTCATTCTGATTATTATAATAAATACATTTGTCAGTTGTAACCTTGGCTTGTTCTTTATTAACATTCACTGCAACCATCAAATTTGTATATTCAATTAATATCTTACTATCAAATTAGCTCTCTCATTGTCTCTATTAATTTCATTATTAATATTTAAAAATTAACACCCATCAAGATTTGTGTGACAGTACTGGCTCCGCAAACATTCACCTACGCGTCAAGGCCATCTGTTTATTATGACATAAATTATAACTGTCATAGATGCAAACCTTTGTTAAATCGATATTTATGGATTAATTTAAGGTCGTAGAAAAAATATTGTATGCAACTCGTGCTAAAACTGGTTTATGCATGAGACATGTTATAAAACTCAGCCTTCGGCTTCGTTTCATAATTTTCATGTCTCGTGCATAAACCTCAACTTTTAGCACTTGTTGCATAAATAGCTTTTAAGTATATAGTTTTGGGTTCTTTGCAAATTTTGTAAATGAGTTTTATTGAATTGAATCTGTCTTCTTCTTCTTCTTCCTATATTAGCCCTGTGGCCTGTTTTGTCCCTTGATGCTAAATATTTCCTTAAGACGTTGATATCCAGCTATCTTTCCACCTTTTGGGTGGTCTGCCCCGTGGTGTCTTGCCTGATGGTCTCCTGTCCGTGGCTATTGGGGCTAGTTGTTCTCCCATCGTGCTTACGTGCTGGTTCCATTCACGTCTTCTCTGCCTGGACCATCTGACAATATCTGGGACTTTACAATGTTCCCTACTTTCATTATTCGGTATTCTATCTCTAAGTGTTTTTCCTGCGATTGCTCTCAACTGTAATGTCACATGCAGTCTGCATGTCACATTTATTCATATAAAATATATCCAGATAGTTAATTTAAAAAGTTTATGTACAGTCGATGTGTTGTGAATGGTTACGGGTAACCAAAGAGAATGATAAAAAAAGTTCAATTTGAAACTAGACTCGAGACGGTCATATTAAAACCGATGGTGGTTCAATTCCAACCAATTGGTATTTTTAATTAAATTTAATTAAAAGATCATTACACAGGAAGTATCTGGTAATGATATAAAATAAATTCAGCAAATCAAACCGTCTATCAAGTCGACATAATTGAAGTGTTTGCAATATCATATTGAAGTTATATTACCAAGTAAATAACTTACAATATAATTAACGTAGAGCCAGTGTTTACGTGTGTGTTGTGCATTCAATTGAGAAGTGCTATCTGGGAGATAGCAACACATCCAAAGAGCTTTTTGAGGGGATTGGAGATTTCAACCAGCCAGTTACTGTTAGCTGTCCTGCTTCATTTGCAGAGGAATTCTATAGGTTGCTGATTAGGTTACGCTAAAGCGACGTTAAGGTCAGTGTTGTTTCTTAACTTTTGCTAACAACTTTTGGAATACTTCAAGGATATTTAAATTGTGTGTTTAATATTAGTGAACTTGTATTTAGAACTAAGAATTACTATTAATTATCTAAATTCTAATAGTGTTCTGAGTACTCGGCGATTTTAGGTCATTATATTTAGAAATTCTAACCTTTTGATTTAATTTAAGATTGGGGATGTAAATTAGGGATTTTGGGTTTTAATATTGATTAAAAGTTATCTTAAACAAACTTGACTATCCTTACATCATTGACAATTCAATAAACATATCTGAATGTCATTAAGATATTTAGAATATCAGTAAAAGCCCTGAAAGTAACTATAAAATTACTTTATATTAATCAAATAGTTGAACAATCAGTAATACTTGTTATTAAGAAGCACCATTCAGCTGAGGGTAAGGAGTATTTCTTTAGCTTTACTGACTAGCCGGAGCAAAATTTAAAATAAATAGAAGAATATACCATGACAATATTTGTATGTCACATATTGACGTTTGTGAGGTAAGTTATTATTTTAATTTATCATATAAATAAGTGATATAACACCGCAGAGAGGCATTATATTACACAATGTCTTTTGTTTCTGCGGTATCTGCTCTGGTTTCTATGGCGTATGTTTTCTCCATACTATGTCTCGCAAATGTCTTGATACTCGTGCAGCTTTGCTGGTCTGTTTTTGCACCTCTTCCTTCAAATTGCCGGAACTAGATATTACTACTCCTAGATACTCCAAACTGGATACTTAATCTATTATCTGTTCATTGACCATCAGCTTACATCTATATGGTTCTTTTTCTGTGACTATGATTTGGTTTTCATCGTCGATATTTTCATATTGTATTCTTTAGTTCAATTATTAAATGCATGTAGATCGTTTTTGCTTTTGGCTATTATAGCAACATGATCAGCGTAACATACTATTTTATGCTTTCCCATCTTATATCCTATACAGTTTGCTTTTGTATCTTGAATTATTTTGTCAAGTATTAAATTAAAGAGCAGTGGACTTACACTGTCACTTTGTTCTTATACCCAACTTGATATCGACTTCTGTTGTCCAGTGATTGTCAATTTTATTTTTGTTTTATTCCCTGTGTTGAGGTTGATTATTGTTTTTTTGCATAGTGATCATGAGAGTTGTCTTTTTTAATGAAAAGTCGTGAAGAAAATACCATTTTTTTAATGCAAAATTGTGAAAAAAGGTACAGTTTTTTTAACTATTTTATTAAAATTGTGAATTGTCCATTTGACAGTTGTAAATTGCAAACTCCTTTTCAACTAAATTTCGAGTTACAAGATACACTACGCAAAAAAACTACATGTACAACACGTTTTGAAAGTCAATTTTTTTCATTCATTTGCTGCAAATTCATGAAAAAAGTATGACTTTCAAAAAAACGTGTTGTACAAATAACTATTTATTAACTGCTTTGGGATATAATTGAATCAGCTCTCAATAAATTGACAACGTCATATCGGAATTCAAATTTTTTCTAGTTTTGACATATAAAGTGTCACTTTTCGAAATTGACTAAAGTTTCGAAACGACACACTATTCATAGCTACTTATGATATTAAAATTTCTTACAACTAGTAATGAAACAGCTATTTATATAATAGGTTGCAACATGATGATGTTTTTCGTATTAAACGTGAAATTGTCCACCGAGATCGTCAGGCCGAGGTGAACGACGTGTGCACAAACCAACTTTGCAACATATTACATATAAGATTTTTCTTTAATTCCAGAAAGATTTATACTGAAGTGTGCTGTTGGTGACATTGCAGATCTGTTAAATTCAAGGTTAGCAGGTTAGGTTTTGCGTCAGTCTGGACCAGCTAACTCCAAATATGACATAGACTAACGGTGCCACCAACAATACACTTCAGTACTGCTAAACGTAACACAAATCACCGATGCTATGATGTAATTGTTGCTATAGCGTAAAGTACCACTTTACTTATTATTTACACAAATGCCTAACAGGCAGCAGAAAATTTGCTGCTTTACTAATTCATTACACAAAAGATGCATCTTACAAACTTATAAAAAAATAGATTAAATTAAATTCTGACTAGAAAGTGTACCTATAATGTCTGAATGATGAAATATAAATACATTAATGAATTAATTAAACAACACAAAAATAAGTTGGCTTTTATGAATTTGTCCAGTTTTGTTTTAAACTCACAGTACCACCGCTTACTATTTCTTTAGGCAACAGGTTTCGATTATTCACAACACGATTACGCAGAAAGTAGTTACGTGGGTTGCAACTGTGCTGATCAGTCCTTGAATAATTTAATCGGATGGCTACAAAGTTATCTATTATAATAAAAAGAAAACATCAACACAACACTCTTTTGGCAGGAACAATGAACCGTCCTAGGGATCTTAAAAGTTTCAATTAGGTCACCTCTCATTCTACATATACTTAATGTTAATTGAAGCACACAAAGTTTCTCTTCATACGACAGGTCCTTTAAGCAGATCGGAACTTTGGTTGCCTGTCTTTGAACTCACTCAAGTAGATCGATATCATTCTGGAAGTATGCAGACCACTTAAATATAAATTTAAATAAACCTTCACAAACAGGGCAGGTGTAAAATTAACAAACATTTTTTGGATTAAGAAAATTAATGAGTTTGCCTTTTTTACAATGTGAGCAATATGACATTCTCACTTAAGGTTGTGTGTCAGAAGTATACCCAAATCCATCTGTTGCTTTACGTTTTCCAATGCAACATTAACAAGTTGTTGTGGAGTTTGTGGGTTAGACTTGCCAAGGAACATGTTGGTGCATTTTGCTGTATTTAAAGAAAACAGGCAGGTTTGGGTTCACAGTAGGATTCTGTCTACTGTAGATTAGGTCCTGGTGAACCAAAAACGTTTGTGTCATTGGCAAATATGATGCACTTGATTTAATGCTTGAACTATGGTCTGAGATATGCAGAACAAACCAAAATCGAGTTCTACAAAACTCCACTCGTCACCGGGCAACTAACCGACAGCTCCTCACCTATTCGCACTTTGAAGGTTCTTCCAGTCAGGAATGATGATATCCATTAAAGTAATTGGCCCCTTATTCCGATGTGTTCCATTTTACTTAGAAGTCGCTTATGGGGAACTATCAAAAGTCTTCTTGAAGTCTAAGTATATAATGTCTACTGGAAGGTTTTGATCATTCATAGGCCTTGGACCAGACGTTGAGGCTACACAACAGATTTGTGACAACAGATCTTCCTGGTATGAATCTGTGTTCATCATTCACTAACAGGAAGTTCAAGAAGTTCCTCCACAGTAATTTTCTCCATGCATTTACAGAGTACTGACATCAGACTTATTGGTCTGTAATTAACTACTAAGAGTTTGACACCTTTCTTGTAGATAATATACTGTTATGTTTAGTGATAGCTCCACATATGAACTAGTCATATAATTTATGTAGTGACTATTTTACTTTGAGCTTACCCTTAATCAATGTAATGCACCATGTTAATAAAGCTATAATTACTTTCACATATAGGGCCGGTTGCAGAAAGCAATGTTAAGTCTCGTGTTAGCTAACGCGACGTCAAAGTGAACAAAAACGAATCAAATCTCAAATGTTTATGGGAACTAATACATTAGTAAACAAAATTTGATGCGATTTTGTTCACTTTGACGCGACGTTAGCTAACACCAGACTTAACATTGCTTTCTGCAACCGGCCCATAATCTCATAAGAGCATTAATTCTTTCCGGAAATTTTTTGAGTGCGTTGCAGCAACGTCGTATTAATTTGCCCGAGCGGGAGGCGAGGGCAAATTAGGACGTTGTTGGAATGCACGAAAAATTATTTCCGGATATGAATTAATGCTCGAATGCAGATTCGGTAAGAAAATCGTAACGACACAAACCCTAAAAAGAAGTAATGTCTACCTATAAAAAATTTCCAAGAAATTTTTTAGTTGTCTTGGTTACGGCTCGTTAACTAATTTTTCTATTGGTCATTAATGAGTGTCATACGATTTTCAAATCAATTATTTAAATTAAGTACTCTTACTCAGGGTGGTTCGCCAAATCTAGATCTCTATTAGTTGAAGTTTAAATTTTTATTTTAATTCTTGACTATTTAATGACATCAAATGTCAACTTGACTTCTACATTTACTCAAACCAGGTATTGACAAATCTATTTTTACATTGACATAACTATCAATTAACTCACCAAAGTAAGTACTGTTTTGTATTTTACTCTTTCTTTTATTGTTCGTTATTCAAAATGCTTTCATATTAATTACTAACACAAACCGTATCACTTCTTCAGTTCACACTGCCAATATTTAAATACCACTGCTCCTATCCTCAAAAGAGCCTGATGTTCACCTTATGCAACACCTATAGCTTATTCCTGTCAACCAACTCCAAACGTCCGCAGAATCCGGTATCGCTCCCCTCATCAAACGTCACCTTCTGGATTCTGGATTCTGGGAGAAACATTTAAAAGTTAAAACTGAAAAAGCATGCATGGCATTCTGGCAGTGTCGCCGCGCTTTGGGTAAAACCTGGGGACTCTCCCCCCGAATTACCTTGTGGCTGTATACTGCCGTGATAAGGCCCATGCTATGTTATGGAGCACTTGTCTGGTGGCCCAGGGTCAGACAGGCTACGGCAGCAAGTAAACTAGGACATGTGCAACGTCTTGCCTGTCTTAGTTCTACAGGTGCTATATGCTCAACCCCTACAGCCGCTTTAGAGGTGGTTTTATGCCTTCCACCACTTGATCTTTTTGTGGAGGAAGTAGCCGTAAGGACCGCCTTGAGGCTGCGCTACAAAGGGCTGTGGCACACAGCAGGCAGGGGAGGTAGGCATACCCGCATCCTGAATGAGGCCGTTGACAAGATCCCTCTTCTGGACGCTATAGTAGACTACCTCCCTCTACAATATGCCTTCAACAGACAATTTAACGTCTATGAAAATGCCGGGTTTACCCAGCATATAGATATATCCATCTTTACTGATGGATCTAAAACAAAGCATGGAACGGGTGCCGGAGTTTTCTCTGACGATCTGAACCTCCGCCAAAGCATACCACTAGGCAAAATGGCCACACTCTTCCAAGCGGAAGTAATTGGAATAATGCATGGTGCAAAAGCAATTCTTGAAAGGAAAATCGAGAATCAATGTATTGGTATCTTCAGTGACAGTAGAGCCGCTTTACTAGCCCTGGGCAGTTGCAAAATAACCTCAGGTGTGGTACTGCAGTGCCGTGAAGCTCTCGAGGATATCTCAAAAAATAATGTCGTTTCCCTTGTATGGGTGAAAGGACATGACGGTAACTACGGCAATGAGGAGGCTGATGAGACTGCGAGACTGGCTTCCGGAAAACCTCTCTGGGGGCCAGAACCCGTAATCCCTATATCCCTGACAATATTAAGCTCTATGCTATATCAATAAACCTTAAACAGCTTCATACGAAGATGGGTTAACATGCAAAGCTGCCGGCAAGCAAGAGCTGCTATTACAGCGCCCTCGCCAAAGACAGCCAAATATTGCTTGCAACTGTCCCGAAGAAACCTTCGATTAGTCGTGGGTATCCTATCTGGACACTGCACTCTAAACAAACATATGCACAGAATGGGACTAGTGGACAGCCCAAACTGTCGCGGATGCAACGAGGATGACGAGACAGCAGAACACGTTCTGTGCCACTGTCCAGCTCTCGCAAGAGTCAGAGGATCCATGTTGGGGGACTTCTGGCCCGATATGGTCAGAATTAGCAACACTCCAGTTGCGGTTGTCCTTAAGTACATTCAAAGGATTGGATGGCTTGAGTGATACCCAACTTGGAGAGCTGCTGGGAGGTAGCACAATGGGCCCACTTAATGCGGCCTAAGTGCATGTGAGGTAACTCACCCTCCATTTTTAATCCAGAACGTCACCTTCACGCCAATAGACTCTTGGTAAGTTTCAGCTTTATAAATGAATCTAATCTTATCTTGTTTATTCCTTAGATAGTTCTCTGCACTCAGCAACCCCCACAGAAGCTGTCCAACTCCAGCTGGCACTCCTACTAACCTCCTTCTAGATGAATGACCTCACTTCCATACAACCACCAATATAACCAATGAATATTTAATTATGTGTCACCTTCACCAATAAATCCAATTTCCTCCAATTCAGTAGTTCTCTGATTCTTTCTATTTAATTCACTGTATTAGACAATCTCTTCACTGATTGTTTAGTTTTTAATAAATTATTATTTTATTTTCATTTCTGCACCTCGTAGATTTGTTAATAGCCTTTAAATTTGTATACTACCAAATAACTATACAAATAAGGCATAATTTCTTACTTTTATATATCAAAATTAAACATTTCAAGATTATTTTCACATTTTTTTTTAGTTTGTTTTGACAACTGGCTAAACAAAATTTTCATTTCTATTAGATACAATTCTTCTAGCCCTCTTATAAATTTTAAATATCCTATTATTACATGCTATCAATTTTTATTATTATAACAAATACATTTGTCAATTGTAACCTTGGCTTGAAACTTATTAAAATTAACTGCAACCATCAAAATTTGAATACTCAATTGCTATTTATACCTCAAATTACCTTACTCATTATCTTAATAAATTTTATCGTTCTTATTGAACTTTACACCCAATCTTTATTAAACCCTTTAGAATTTGATTATAATTAACCTTCAAAATTTATCATTTCTATCATCCATATTTTAAAACTACCTTTTGCATATCATAACAATACATAGACGTAACATAGAATTCTTTCCATACTTCTGGTACTTTACCTGTTTCAAGTGATACTTGCATAAGTTCTGTGATGCTACGGTTCAATGATAAGGCACATTTTTTTAAAAAGCATAGGGAATATCAAATGTGGCCCAGGAGCTGTATCATATTTTATTATAATTATAACTAGCAACCCAGTGAGACAAATGTCTCATTTAAACAAACAAAAAAGACCGTTTTTCAAATAGAACGCGTATTAAATAAAAACTGTACCCAGACCTGGAAGGTGTCAAAGTGGTACGCCGCATCGGAACATTCTGGAAGCTGTCAAAGTGGTTGCCTAACCGATCGAGGTTTTAAGGCGCAGAGGGTCGCAGCTCCGTTTGGCTGCTGAAACAGCGTACTGACACTTCCGGTTTTCGAGAAATCACGTGATTTCTCGAAAACCGGAAGTGTCACGTGACTGAAATTCGTTTCCTGACCTGACATGACCATTCCAAACATATAACTTTCATAACTTTTTTCTCTATTTCTTACGGTTTGGCTGCTGAAACAGTGTCCCGGACAGACAAAACAGCGTCCCGGACAGACAAGTCTATTAGATAAAGGATATTTTCTCTAATTTTTCAGGTAGGAATTCAAAGGTAAAGATTGAGGCTTCAGTACGTGGTGATGTTATAGCTGGGAGAGCACCCTTCGAATCCAAGATGGAAGTTGTTTGAAATTGCCATGCAATCATTTGCGATATCTCTTTTGTCCTTAATAATATTAACTTTCTCTTCTTGAATGCAAAGTTTAGATGGTGCTAACAGTTTAGACGTTCTTTATTTCCTTATGTAAGAGTAAAAATTCCTTTGTATACTTTCAATAATTCTAGTTACATGATTTCTCCGAACTGCTGTCATAAGGTTAGTCAGCCTGTTATTTTTAGTTTGATACATTACATAATTAGCCTTGTTCAGGTTTTTACAATAATTATGCCAGTCTCTTTTTTTAAGAAATTATATTTAAAATTTCAGTGTTAACCTGAGTCGTGGTTTGGCTTTTGCAGCATAAAGTTGTGTTCTCCATTATTCACAAGTGAGCCAGTGATAGAAGTTATTAAATGGCCCCCGTTGACCTCTCCCAACAACGACAGCACAACTATATATGAAATAGGTATGAAAATGTTTATTATAAAGTTATTGAACTGCATGCCAAATTTCGGGTATCAATACCCACCCACTACACCAATGGCGATTGAAACCGCAACTAAACCCTTGCACATATCAGCAAACCAAATCACAATAGCAGAGAAACACCACAAATGTCCATGCAAACACAGCCACAGCAATCTCTTAATACCTATCCTCCATATCCAATACAACATCTAAGCAGAAGAACAGTGGCAAACGACAGAACACAAGAAAACCGAAAAGCAATGGTACTGACCCCAATCGCAACCTCAAACAAACAAAAATGTCTGACAATTGGCTTAATGCCCCAAGCACATCCAACCATTACGAAGTCCTCAATGATACTGAACCAAAAAAAGAGACGGAGAAAATAAAACCTCCCATATTCATGTGTAATTTGAATAACTTAAAACCTGTAACAGATATACTCAAAGAAAAAGCCAAAAATAACTCTCTAGTCGAATTAATTAGTAATACACAAGTAAAATTACAACTAAACAAATCCGAAAACTACAATACAATATCACAAATTCGTTAAAACCCTCACCACAAATATATTTAACAACTGCTAAATACGCATTTCGACAGCCATGCTGTCATCATCGGTAGCTAAGAAAACTTACACAGCGAAAACGCGACGTGTTCGCAACCAAATCGCAAATGGAAGTGGACGAGCGCGCGCATGATACATCTATTTATACTGTCTGACCCAGAGGCGTGGCTGAAGGCCAATGAACTTGGCCAACGTCAATTTAATTTCAACAAATGATATAAGACTGAAGACGGGATTGGTCCAGCATCTTTGTTCAAAAGTTTATTATCTCGGTTCTTAAAAATGGCTAAGCTTTCAAAAGAATTTAGTTGTTTTGTTGAAGTTAAAGCCTTTACAATTTTTAGGTCGTCGTCTTTAATACTATGACCTGTTTCGTAAATATGTTGGGCTATACTCGATTTTTCGAATCTGTTGAATCTAAAATGAGCTAAATGCTCTTTAAACCTGGTACCAAAACTACGACGTGTTTGCCCAATATATTTATAGAGTTGTGGAATTTCGAATGTGCAATTTTGTTTTTTGTTTCCTAATCAAATTATCGATAATTTTAGAAGAGAAACCATTGTACACAGCAATGCTTTTTATGGTCTGAAGTTCAATGATATATCGATCTTTGTTTAAAGGAAAGGTTAACAATCTATGCACCAAGAAATTTAGAGCAGCCATTTTGTGTTGAAAACAATGATTTGAATCTATTGACATTGGTTTCTTTTCTATAAACATCAAATTTCAACTTATTTTTATTTCTTATTACTACGGTATCTAGAAATGGTAGTTGTCCTTCGTTTTCCATTTCATATGTGAATTTTATGCTAGGAAATTTGGAATTTAATTGATTCAAAAAATGATCAATACTACATTTAGATAAATCAAAAACAGCAAAAATGTCGTCCACAGACCTAAATCAAATCCTTGGGAAATACTCTGAGTCATTCTTAAATTCAGTTTCGAATTTTGACATAAACAGGTTGGCAACGAAAGGGGAAAGGCTGTTTCCCATTGCTGTTCCTTCGTGCTGTTCATAGAATTTTCCATCTATTTGAAAGAAATTCTGGGACATGCAATGTGTAGCTAATTGCTTTCATATAGATGGAAAATTCTATGAACAGCACGAAGGAACAGCAATGGGAAACAGCCTTTCCCCTTTCGTTGCCAACCTTTTTATGTCAAAATTCGAAACTGAATTTAAGAATAACACAGAGTATTTCCCAAGGATTTGGTTTAGGTATGTGGACGACATTTTTTCTGTTTTTGATTTATCTAAATGTAGTATTGATCATTTTTTGAATCAATTAAATTCCAAATTTCCTAGCATAAAATTCACATATGAAATGGAAAACGAAGGATAACTACCATTTCTAGATACCTTAGTAATAAGAAATAAAAATAAGTTGGAATTTGATGTTTATAGAAAAGAAACCAATGTAAATAGATTCATTTTAGCGGATTCAAATCATTGTTTTCAACACAAAATGGCTGCTCTAAATTTCTTGGTGCATAGATTGTTAACCTTTCCTTTAAACAAAGATCGATACATCATTGAACTTCAAACCATAAAAAGCATCGCTGTGTACAATGGTTTCTCTTCTAAAATTATCGATAATTTGATTAGGAAACAAAAAACAAAATTGCACATTCGAAATTCCACAACTCTTGTCAGTCTTAGAAGTGAAGCACTCAAGTACATCAAAATTCCTTTTCACCCGGCTACAAAGGGCCTAGCAAACATTTTTAAAGAATCGGGCCATAAAGTTGTGTATGGTTCAAACAACAATATTAGAAATTTGTTGGGAAATCCGAAAGACAAACTAAGGACTTCAGAGAGATCTGGAATTTACGAAATTAAATGTTCCCATTGTGATTCTAAATATATTGGGCAAACACGTCGTAGTTTTGGTACCAGGTTTAAAGAGCATTTAGCTCATTTTAGATTCAACAGATTCGAAAAATCGAGTATAGCCCAACATATTTACGAAACAGGTCATAGTATTAAAGTGGACGACCTAAAAATTGTAAAGGCTTTAACTTCAACAAAACAACTAAATTCTTTTGAAAGCTTAGCCATTTTTAAGAACCGAGATAATAAACTTTTGAACAAAGATGCTGGACCAATCCCGTCTTCAGTCTTATATCATTTGTTGAAATTAAATTGACGTTGGCCAAGTTCATTGGCCTTCGGCCACGCCTCTGGGTCAGACAGTATAAATAGATGTAACATGCGCGCGCTCGTCCACTTCCATTTGCGATTTGGTCGCGAACACGTCGCGTTTTCGCTGTGTAAGTTTTCTTAGCTACCGATGATGACAGCGTGGCTGTCGAAATACGTATTTAGCAGTTGTTAAATATATTTGTGGTGAGGGTTTTAACGAATTTGTGATATTTTCGAACCACAGGCTCCAGCAGTGTTTTATACAATACAATTATCAAAATACTGAAAGACAACACAGAATTTCATACCTTCCAACCAAAAAATGATGAGCGGTACAAGGTACACTGGTGTTATTTAAACCATTGTTATTAAAACTAGTGTAAAACGTGCGTTTACACAGGGGGTGTTGTACAGGCGTTAAAGTGTACGTCAGTGTTAGCTAAAACCTCATCGCAGTGTAACCAACTTCACAAATTAAACGTAACACGTAATCCGTTTCTTCCTTATCCCACGACTCTCGTTGACACTTGGATATTTTGTAATTTTTACCACAAATAAAAATATTCTTGTTTAGAACACATAGCTGATACAATTCAATGGAGTGACGTTGGTGTGGTTGACAACTGTGACTCAGAACAATCAACCGTCTTTACAATTATGTTGGTAGCCCTGTTTCAAAACCGGTGTAAGTCAAACGTATTCATTTACACGTATATTTTACACTCGCTTACTAATGTCACGCCTCTTGGCGAAGTGGTGTAGCGTTAGTAAACCAGTTCTAGTAAAACCGGCGTTGAACCCCATTTATACGACAATTTACATCAGGGTTAACAACAACCAATGTTGTAACACCGGTGTTAGCGGACCGTGTAAATGTAGTCATAGACATGCATTCTACAGTTGATCTTACAGAATTAACTACCAAAAGGCGTAGAGGTTTTAAACATTCACAACATACACAGAATCACCAAAACCCCTCTCCCACTATTCTTTGTGGAACTACAACAATCGGACAATAATAAAGAAATCTTTAATATTGAATTTCTAATGAAATATAGAAGAAGATTTGAACCTCTGCATCATAGTGTAAAGAATACAAGGTGAAACGTTACCGGAGATGCGCAGTCGTTCAGAAAGTAGAGGAGAGATTCAACCAATCCCCAATGCGCCTACTCAGGAAATCCATCATGGCCACGATCATGGTGTAACCATGGCCGCGATCCTATATTGTTGCTGACACTGTCCGTCAATGTCAAATTCGAGGTTAACAGGTTAGGTTTTTCGTCAGTCTGACGAACTGACACAAAACCTAACCTCGAATTTGACATAGACAACGTCTTCAACAATATACTTCAGTACTACCATTCGTGCCCTTTGTGGGCGCACTTCTTATTGGTTGAATTTGAGGCTCCGCCCACAATGCATCCATTCTGCGGAACGTTACACCTTGTATTCTATGCACCATGCTTTGCATATTCAATGAACAATAATTCAATCCAAACTCTGTCAGAGATACGGCCATTCAAAAAACTACTGTTAGAGAACACCAAGGTGTGTTAAATGTGCAGATAAGCATTTAACTAAAGACTGTCAAAGAAAAACTAAAGTCGGGATGTAAAATGCACGAATTGCCAAGAAAATCACCCAGCGAATTATAGAGGCTGTCTGATAGCCAACGAAATATAAAAAAGAAAATACCCCCCCTCTACAACCAAGTCAACCTGATTTCAACTCTCAACTTGTCCAGTCAGGAACATCATAAGCCCAAAATGTACAGCAACATCAAACTAAAAGCATTAATGACAAAGCTTATGGAGAGAATGGACACAATGCTCAACTTACACTCATAGTCAACAAAATGAATCAAAATGCCTAACATATTAAAAATCACACTCTGGAATGCCAATGGCCCTGTCACAACACAGCCAGGAGATTAAATAATTTCTATATACACAAGACAGAGACATAATGTTAATATCCAAAGCTCATGTCACAGCTAAAACCTACTTATAGATACCAAAGTACATAATATAGGTACACTACACCCCACCCCATCGAGACTGCTCATGCAGGAACAGTCCTCATTGTAGATAGTATGATCAAACATTATGAACTAGAAAAATTTCAGGCAGATTATCTACAATCTACTACCATTGCAGTTGCAGAAAAAAACAAATAAATGATATTCTCTATCTACTGCTTGTGCCGACTCTATTATTGTTGTTGTTAATGATTGAGACACTTTTTTTTTACCTAACCAGCGTACATATATCAAACAAGTAGAGACACTCACTGTCGGTTCCTTTCATGTCAAAATTCCGATTTGGATGACCTTGAAAGGCTCCTGGGGGGTACTTTCTGATAGTACTAACACATGGCGCCACTACTTTGTCACATATGATTGGTAGCAGAGCTAGTAACTGGCTCTGATTGGTAGAATTTTGTGCTGCCATCTGATAGTCAAGCTCAGAAATACCCCCTGAGTTACTGTCTCAGGCACTCTAGAGAGGTTTCAACATTTGACAAGTGTGTCTCTACTTGTTTGATGTATGTACGCTGACCTAACTCTCAAAATGCGAAAACAATGGCAATTCTAATCAATAAATCTCATCAAAAGTCATTATTCAGATCTAAACAATGAGTTTTGATGACATTTATTAATTAGAATTGTCAGTATCAGCACTTGTTTTTGCATTTTGAAAATTAGGTCAAAAAAAGGGTCCCGTTTTTTTTGGCCGCGACTGTATATTGCTTGAATGTTTGGTTTGTATTTGTTTTTGCATCTTTGTACTCCATTCTGCTGGGACTACTGTGACTACTTTGGGAAATTGCCTACTGAACAAATACAATTAACTATACCACTAAAAACAGAACACGATTTAGTTGACACAATCGAACACCTTAATCAGTCGATTTTGTCCTGTTGCCATTAAACAAAGAATAGCGGAAAAGCAAAGATTAAAAAGAATTTGGCAAACAACTAGAAACAAGACTTAAGTTCAATCAAGCTGCCTGGCAACTAAGAAGTCTATTAACCAATTTTAGAAATCAAGGAGTACACAAATATCTAAATAACCTAACCCCAACTGAGGCCATGGATTACCCTTTATGGAAGACTACTGGAAAACTAAAAAGATCAAAAGCAGTAGTTCCACCAATTAGAAACCGTGATGATAAGTGGGCATATACCAATCAAGAATTCAGTGTTTTATCCACACGAAAGAACTTGTTCCACAGAAGAAGAATTATTCATACACCACACCCTTGAAGAAATTGAAGAACAGGCTAAACCAATTAGACAAGTAACGATTAGTCAGGTTAACTCCGTTATAAAAAACTTAAACTCTAAAAAAGCTCCAGGTTACGGCCTTATAACTGCAAAAAATTTCAAGGAACTTCCAGAAAACCCCGTAAAACTAATAACCTATATAATCAACACAGTTTCCGCCTGAAAATCTTGTCAGAGCAGTAGAAAATGGCGCAAATAGTGATGGTACCAAAACCCGGCAAAAAATTAGAAGAAGTAACTTCATGCCGCTCCATCAGCTTACTGCCTGTTATACCAAAGGTATTCGAAAAGATTCTTCTACAGGAACTAAAGCCGATCCTTGAAGAAAGAAACATCATAATGAAACATCAATTTGGTTTTCGTGAAGGTCATTATACAATAGAACAAGTACATAGAGTAGTTACGAAAATCAATCATGATCTTCAGTGTTTCTTGACATAAGTCAAGCATTCGACAAGGTTTGGCATATGAGTCTGCTATATAAGATCAAAAAGCTACTACCAGCAAAATATTACGAATTACTTAATAATTACTTTAGAACCATTTAGTTGAACAAAGTTTCCAAATTAAATTCAAAGACACACAATCAAATATTCAACTAGTTCAAGCAGGAGTGCCCCAGGGCAGCGTATTAGGGCCTGCCTTATATCTTTTTTTCACTGCGGACCTACCTACAACACCTCAAACATTAGTAGTTACATATGCATATAATACTGCAGTATTAGCGCCACACAGTGATCCACATATACTACAACGAAACTTGATAAGATTGAAAACTGGCTAAAAACAAAGTCGGTCCGTGTAACTTTTACCCTAAGAAAAGAGACCTGCCCAAGAGTAATACTGAACAACATACCAATCCCGCAAGGTATCTAGGGATTCACTTAGAGAGGCGTCTAACCTGAAAGACCCATATAATGAAAAGAGATTCCAACTGGGACTAAAATTTCGGAAAATGTTTGGCTAATACCACGGAAGTCTCAGTTATCATTGGAAAACAAAGTGGGTCGCTATAAAGCCATCATAAAACCAATATGGATGTACGGAATACGGATCTGGGGAACTGCAAGTACGTTCAACCTCAAAATACTACGATTCCAAACCAAAATAATTAGATCGATAACAGACGCTCCTAGATATGTTCCCAACTGGCTTCTTCAGCAAGAAATCGAAATTGCAACATGCAAGGTCCCGGGTGGTGTAGCTTGAACAAGTGTCCACGTTCGATCAGCAGAGTTAAGCAACGTTCTCTACCACAGAAAAAGTTAGTCCCGGTTGTCATAATAACATCATGACAGTCGTTAGTGGGGTTGGAAGTCCCCATAAAATGTACAGTGACGCCTATAATTGGCCTAATGGCTGTTGGTGGAGTGCGAAATAAAATAAAAATAAAAAAAATACAAATAAAATAAAACTTAGTGCTCATACTAATAATCTAGCTGTGGCGCTACTAGATAGGCAGTATAGCAAAAGACTTATAAGATACGATCCTTTAGACCTAGGTAACAGGTTTAAATAAGTTTAGTTTTAGTTTTAGCTTAAGTCTAATCTATCAAAGCATTTGTTCATATCAATACAAAGAAATAATACTAAAGAGCATTGTTATAATCTGCATATAATAAATAGTTTACTGAATGTTATGGTTTTATAACAGATTGTAAATAATTCTGACTATTCAATTCACCTGTCATCTGTCAAAAAGTGACCAATGAAAATCCAGAATTCTGACGTCTCTTGACCAATCAAAAAAATATCAGTGGATATATCTTCCTAGAAGGTATTCAAGTGACTATTTTTAACAAATGCGATTTTTATTAGAAAAAGTCAATATTAGTGTTCTGTTACTATAGAAATTGCGTAGTTTGTTGCTAGATTTACTGAAAACTAATTTGAAAAAGTAGTTTGGTTCATTAAATAGTCCCTCGAATACCATTCTTAGTCAAAGTTAAGTAGATTATTTTTGCGGTGGTATCACTACTCATGTCCATTGCGCTTGAGATTAGGACTCGTGCTATCGCACTCGTCCTAATCGTACCAAAGCGCAATGGACATTCGTGACACCACCACAAAAATAGTCGACATAACTTTGACTACTCATGGTATTATAAGTGAGAATTAAACGTGTAAAAAAAATGTTAACCCAAGGTTTTTGTATTCCTTTTAACTTCTGGGTCTTTGATGAGGTACATGACTGCCAATTGCATGTTTTAAAATTGTTTGATGCTCATTTAATTTGTCCTCATTCACATCTTCCATTTTGATAACAATTAAGTAATCTGCCAGTTGAAAAATATTGTTTAACAACGCGTCATCTACCTTGTAAAAGTTTTTTCTTAAAATTTCTCTTCTGCTATATGCCTCAATGTTTGAGCTTATTTACATCGTACGCTAACAGCACCACACAGTCGCTAATACTAACTGGTGGAAGATGCTAAACGTCGATTATTAAATCTTCATTGTTCGTAAAAATGAGGTTGAGTGTAGATGGTGCGTCTGTATTTTTGTACCTTATAGAATAAGTAACTAGTTGATAGAGGTTGCTGTTCAAAAACATGTTCATAAATTCAGATTCTGCATTAGTGGTGTTCAGAATTGTGATTGGCCAACACCCCTTATATAATTAATAGTGTAGTGAGGTTTGCCTCACCTCTTTCCGTTCTAATCTTTAAGTCTTCTCTTGAGTTGTTCATGTATTGATGTTGCATCAGGGTTTCATCTGAAACTTTATTTTCGTTTGGATAATTTATCTTTGCTTTGTTTCTCAACACTTCTTTAGTATCTGTGAAGGTTACTTTGATTGACCTTATCTTTGTGGACTCATTTCCCAAGTATCTGTACTTGAGTGATATGCTGTGAATTTATTGAGAATATCGGGAACCGCTCATTTCTTTGTGTGCTTGTTTGCAATTCATCCGAGTTAAACATTTCAATATTTTCCTTTAGTTGAAGAACCAATTTGAATCCTTGTTCACCTCCTCACATAGATAAATTAGTTTGCGTTTCTTCAGCGTGATTTTTCTTATTTCTGTGGTAGTACAGTCGCGGTCATAAAAACCGGTACAGTTTTTTTGACCTAATTTTCAAAATGCGAAAAGAAGTGCTGACACTGACAATTCTAATTAATAAATGTCATCAAAAGTCATTGTTTAGATCTGAATAATGACTTTTGATGACATTTATTAATTAGAATTGTCAGTGTCAGCACTTCTTTTCGCATTTTGAAAATTAGGTCAAAAAAACTGTCCCGGTTTTATGGCCGCGACTGTAAGACCTGAGCATTTGTCACAAAAGGGCTTTTCATAACCATCACATGGAAAAAAGTAAGACATGTTATGCTCTACGTCAACTTAACGAAGTACTTTTAGTTGACTGTTTAATAAATTTGTACCGCAGTTTAATTTACTTCTACTTAACATACAATGCTGTGTTATGGGGAGGAGCAACTGATAGCCATCAAATTTTTGTAGGTCAAAAGAGTGTTATCAGAATACATTTTAATATTAAAAATAGAGACTCTTGCACCCATCCGCACAGTCGTTCGCCAGCGGCTTGCCGGCGACTCGCCGGAGTTTCGTTATGAATAGTATGTTGGCGGCACTGTACGTCTATGTCAAATTCAATGCTATCAGGTTAGGTTTTCCGTCAGTTTTGACAGGAGCTGACACAAAATCTAACCTGCTAACCTCGAAATTGGCATAGACGTACAGTGTCACCAACATACTATTCATAATGAAACTCTGGCGAGTCGCCGCCGAGCCGCTGGCGAACGACTATGCATACGGGTGTTGGTGTTCTACTTTTAACCGTCATAAAATGACCGTTCCATCTATCTATATATTATATGTTAAAAACTTCACATTTATTTATACGTTTCAAGTACCTAGATTACACTAAAAAACTTAAAGCTTTACAGAACATCACATTGCACGCAACAAAAAACCATAATACTTACGAATATTACGTAAAAAAATCGATTTTTTGTGTTCAAATTTATAGGGATTTATTGCAGTTAAGGACCATTACTTTTTTAAACTATTGAGCAAAACATTGTGTTGTAGGTTTATTAGAACAGTTTTACGTAACGATGTAATGGAAAATAAAATTTTATGGTAGCAACATATAATGAGGCAAAATTAATTAACTTATCTGAAGACCAAAGTTTAACTTCTTCAGGTGTTACTGTATTCTAGGGTTTCCAGTACCGGGATTCAGAACTGGGACCTTCTGGGGATTCTGCAAAGAAAACCGCGTCCCGGTACCACAGCCACCACAGGCGATCCCGGACCATGTCAACATGTGTACGAGTATACGATATCAGAGAATTGCAATAATGAAGTATAACTATACTCACAAATGTATCAACAATTCATGCAATTGTAGGAAATCTCTTTTGTTACTTATGTGAACGTATTTTTTTTTTATTATTTACAAAATGTATTTTTCAGTTAAAAGAAAAATAATAATTCTTGACGTTTAAGCAGTTACTTAAAAATTGTTACTGCTTTGCCTAGTCAAAGTACGCACTGCTTTTTTCACACTTTGCCGGTAACATATACAAACTATTATTACTAATTATTAGGGCGATTAGTAAACATACTGTAAACCTCCACAGCCCAACTAGATATGCAGGTCAGCTCATTTTGGAGCAACATAAATCTACAAAATATAAAAAGACGCTTATGTATGCAGAAAAACGATTATTCAATAAAACTACTCACATAATAGATATGAGCTAAACAAAATTTAAGAAGTGCATAAAATCGTTGTTACTAACAAAATGCTACTATAGTATTCAGGATTATCTACATGGCCAACTCTGTGATTTTGAATGATATGGAGTTTTATACATGCAATTGTTCTTGTATAACTTTTTATAATTATTATTGTATATTTTTTTATCTACCTATTATTTTGTATAGCTGACAGTATTCATTGATGTGTACATACTGTGAACAGTAAACATACAAACAATAAACTACAGGTTACAGAAACTAGATTGACTCTCAAGGTAGATCATGAAAGGCGCTGTGATCATATTTGATAAATTGGCAATATGTGAAAAATTGTCAAACATACAAAGTTTGGTTATATTTTGAATGACAAGTAATCAGTAGTGGTGGATAGAGGGATTTCGTTTGCACAGTGGTTAACGTCATATGCAGATTTTTTGTGTTTTAAAGTGTGAAAATTGCTGTTGCTGTTGATTTTGTTAATTCTGTTATTATTTTTATTGCTACTGTTATTGTTGCCATTTTTGTGTTTGTTGTTAATTCTGTTTTGAAATGCGCCACACCACAATGTTGAGTACGCTTCTGATTTATTGTATCATTTAGCTTAAATAAGGTTAACAATTTAATGTCAATATGATAGATGTCAAAAGTGTTACCAATACAAAACTTGGCAATTACTAGATTCTAACATTAGTTCCCATTTTCACCACGCTTCAATCTAGAATCTGTAACCTGTATAACTAATATAATTATTCCAAGCAGAAGGATTCGCTTTTGGATCCCAGAATTTGTCATTGTTCTGCATTGATTCGACTGGTAATTATTTTTATAAAACCAGAACTTCAGACTCACGGGAAACGAACGTACAAAGCGGCATAAGTTCTGATTTTTATACCCTCCATTGTTTGACCAAGTCCCATCTCGTTTTTTGACTTAACGTCCACTCTTATTAAAACTTCTCTCTGTGTGCTTACTGCCAATTTCAATTCTACATTTTCAATTATTGACAAAAAAACACCTAGAGTTCCTACGAAGTATAACGTAGTTTTTGTTAGTAATGGTCAGTTGCATAGAGCAACAAATTATTACAATGACTACATTTACACTTTAATTTAACGCTGGTGTTATTTAAACCGTTGTTATTAAAACTCGTGTAAAACGTGCGTTTACACAAGGGGTGTTGTACAGGCGTTTAAGTGTACAGTGTACCTTGTCGCAGTGTGACCAACTGCTTCGACATTTTCCATCTATCACTCTGTCAGAAGCTGTCTGTTATTATAAAATTATAAACATAACCGCCATAACCTACAAGATTAATACATCACATCTACTTCTCAGGTAACATTTTATCTCGATTTATTAAATGTTCATGTTTTATAACAACCAATCGTTTTTACAATTATGTTGGTAGTCCTGTTTCAAAGCCAGTGTAAGTCAAAAGTATCCATTTACACGTAAATTTTACACCTGCTTACTAATGTCACGCCTCTTGGCGAAGTGGTGTAGCGTTAGTAAGCTGGTTCTAATTAAACCGGCGTTGCACCCCATTTACACGACAATTTACGCCGGTGTTAACAACAACTGATATTGTAACACCCGTGTTAGCAGACCGTGTAAATGTAGTCAATGTGAAAGGACACCGGGTACCAACTATATTTTACTTATTCTTACTGATCTCTTATTTTAAAGATTGTTTGAATTACATCTCTATTATTATGTGGTCATTGATCTTATATTTTAATCTAATGTACTTCTCACTAACGAAGAAAAATATGGAAATATACCAGGTGTCCACTTTCAAACCGGAACATAGGAATTTAACATTGTTTTTAACAGTTTTTTGGATTCCTGCTCGCCAATTCAACCTACAGAAAATGTTTTGGCATCAATGGAAAGAGAAAATTATAGCGCATCCAATAGTATCAAAAATTAAATTATTTTTGTCAATTTTCATTGAATAATATTAATCAAAAGTTTTCAGGTTTTTTAAATATGAATTGCCTTGGCTTGAAAACAATTGATAGCTATACTCACATTAATTTTTTATTTGATGACATTCAGAGTTAGTTCAGTTTTTTACTTTATAAAATGATCGATTACTCGAACGAAGAGAGAGATGCTATTGTAAAAACATGTTACAGTGGGGTTGGTTTACGTAGAGTGAGAGATTTGTTTTCCGTAAAATTCGATAATGGTCCAATACCATCTGCATCTACAATACACAGATATGTCCGAAAATTTTAAGAAACTTTCAATAATGAAATTTTAATAAAAGTAATTGCAGAAATGTTGGTGCAGATGGTAGGGAATTGGAAGGTGTTTTGAAATTGATCAATCTTGACCCAAAATACAGCACAAAATAAATTGGTTGTGAATTAAATGTATCACAGTCAGCGGTATCTACGACATTAAAGAAGACAGATATCATCCATACAAACCACAGTGTCATCAGGAAATATTTGAACCAGATGAAGAAAGTAGAATTGTATTTTGTGAAGGAATGCAAGAACGTGCCAATCAAAATAGTCGTTTTGTCATCAATATGTTTCATGGATGAATGTACTTTTACTTTAACCCATTAGCGCCTACCGGTACCTCATGGTACCACCAATCAGGTGTTCACTTTTTGATTACTCGTGCCACCACTGTTATGTTAAGTGAAAATGCGCATGTGCCAGACAATGGTTTAGATACCCCTGAACACATTGTGCGCTGTCTGGAGCTCGTGTGAGGTGTTACACGTGTTTGTGAGCAATTACAATTTTAACAGATATGAGTTTACCAGAAAACATTGACTTTCGATTAGTGTAAGTATTCTAATGCTAATACCCTTTACGATCTGTGCATTGTAAGTACATTTTAATTTTCCTAAAAGACGAGGTTTTTTATTTTATATTTTACATTTCAAAACATTTGTTACGTTGTTGTATTTTTTGAGGTGTAAACAATGCTGATCCCATATGGTACCGCTAGGCGGTTTTTGGTTTACAATGATTGTTATTTGATGTAAAATATTTTAGGGGACTAACGTTGCAAGAGGCATTGGAACTTGCATATGATGAGTCAGAAGATGTAGGTGACGTCAGAGATATTTATATAGAACCTCCAGAATGTCATATTCTGACGGACGAAGACTCGGCAGACGAGGACGATGGAGGTTTAGTTGATAACCTTAGTAGGCGACAACTTTCTGCTCCTGCAGAAATTGTGTTGCATGATAACACTAGAATAGGTGGTATAAATGAGCCTAGAGAAACAGAACATACCAACACACAACAAATGGAAATTGATGACGAAACTGAATCAAATAAACAGCAAACGCAAGAACAGGTAAAAACCCAGGATGAAGAAGTCTATAACGATTATTCAATGATAAAAGTCAGTAAACCTCAAAATTTAAGTTTTTGTCAGTTAGGAGATCTCGAACCTCCAAAACATGTTTTTCCTGAACCAGACTATAGCAAATATAGTGATATGAGTTGTGTTCAGATATTTGAGCTATTTTTTTCGGACAATCTTTTGCATAAGATTCTCGTCGAGATAGACAGATATGCGTTGTTTAAAAATTGCCCTGACCCATCCGTGTCGATTTCAGAAATGAAAGTGTTTCTTGCAATTTTACTTTTGAGTGGATACAATAATCTGCCATCAAAAAGAAGCTATTGGGAAAATTCATCTGACATGAAAAATATTTTAGTTTCTGAAGCAATGAGACGAGATCGATTCTTACAGATCTGCCGTTTCATGCATTTTGCAGATAATAATGCTTTGGATGCCCAGGATAAAATGTTCAAGTTGCGATTACTAACCGATACTTTGACAGCCAAGTTCCAAGAACATTTTATACCTGAACAGAATCTTTCATACGACGAGTCAATGATAAGGTATTTTGGCCGCCACGGATGCAAGCAGTTCATCCGTGGTAAACCGGTAAGATTCGGCTACAAAGTTTGGTCCCTAAATACCCCCAGTGGATACCTTGTGAATTTTGAAATTTATCAAGGGAAAAATCCAAAAACAAATAACGCGTACCAAGAATTGTTTGGAAAAGCTGCGGCTCCTCTCATCCACATGCTAGAAGAATTGGCTGAAAAGAGATGTTATAGATACAATGTCTTTTTTGATAATCTTTTTACTGGTATGAACTTACTTTCTACGTTGAAAGCTAATGGTTATGGCGCTACTGGTACTGTACGAGACAATAGGATACCCAAGGAATGTCCTATGGTGTCTAAAAAGGACCTTATGAAAGGAAATAGAGGTGATTTTTCTTCTGCGTTGGAGAAAAATGCTGGAATTATTTTCGTGCGGTGGAAGGACAACAGCGTTGTTACAATGGCAAGTACGTGTTTTGGAGTGGCACCAATAAAAACTGTCGAAAGGTTTTCAAGAAAAGAGAAAAAAAATGTTTTTATCCCACGCCCGGATGTCGTGTTACAGTACAATAAGAATATGGGAGGGACTGATCTTATGGATGGTAATATTGCTTGGTAAGGTTTCTATGTATATTCATAACTAAAACTAAAAAAGAGTTTCTAATATTTTAGTTACCGTATAGGAATTAGATCTAAAAAGTGGTATTGGTCAATTTTTACATATTTGATCGATGCTGCAGTGCAAAATGCATGGATCATCTACAGGAAAACTGGTCGAAATATAAGCCAATTAGCTTTTAGAAGAAATATTGTACAGGTTCGTGATGTAACATTGAAATGGTTATATAGTCAACATTCTTTTGTTATGCCTTTTAGACATATTTAACACGATTTAAAAATGAACCAAAAGGCGCAGGTCGAACATCAAAGGCACCTGGCAGCGACTTTCGTGTTTCTGATGACGTCAGGTACGATGGAATGCATCACTATGTGGTTCCAACAGGAGAGGGAGGCAGAAGAAGATGTGCAGGAGCTCTATGTAAAAGCAGAGTTAGAACAATGTGCCAAAAATGTAACGTTGGATTATGTATAGAATGTTTTAAAAATTTCCACGTTAAATAAAGTAACTTTTACCAACTCTTTTTTTTTCTATTAATAGTTATTCCTCTTTCATAATGTTTAGGGAAAATCGCCAGTAAAGCGCCTAGCGGTACCATATGGTACCACCATTTTTCTCAAAAACTGTCAGAAAAAAAATTCAAAATAATATATTTTCTTTTAAAGTATACATCTACCCTTAATTTACAGCTGAAAAAATAAAATTATTATAAAAAAAGATAATTTCGGCGTTAATGGGTTAAACAACGAACCCAATGTGTAAAATACTAGATATTGGGCTCAAGACAAACTAAGAATTAATCTGTGTGCAAGAACCCAATACCCTCAAAAAAATAATATTTGGGCTGCGATTTATAATAACAAAATTATCGGACCGTTTGAAATTGTCAAAAATTTTAATTTGCACTAATTTAGAACTTTTGATTAATGATGTAGGTCCTGCATTGAAACAAATCTTTCACTCTCCGCAAACTAACCTCACTGTAATAGATATCTTTTAACTATAAGAATTATTGTTTATTAATTGTGAAACTGTTTATGTATGGCAATAATGCTAATAGTTATTTTCATAAAAACTCCCTCTTCGTTTCAGTAATCGTTGATTTTATAAAGTACAAACTACTGAACTAACTCTATGGGCCGGTTGCAGAAAGCAATGTTAAGTCTGGTGTTAGCTAACGTCGCGTCAAAGTGAACAAAATCGCATCAAATTTTGTTTACTAATGTATTAGTTGCCATTAAACATTTGAGATTTGATGCGATTTTGTTCACTTTGACGTCGCGTTAGATAACACCAGACTTAACGTTGCTTTCTGCAACCGGCCCTAAATGTCATCAAATAACAAATTATTTGAGTATAGCTGTCAAGTGTTTTTAAGTCAAGGCAACTCATATTTAAAAAACATGACAACTTTTGATTAATATTATTCAAGGAAAATTGATAAAAATAATTTCATTTTTGATATCATTAGATGCGCAATAATTTTCTCTTTCCATTGATACCAAAACATTCTCTGTAGGTTGAATTGGGGAACAGGAGTTCATGAAACTGTTAAATACAATGCTAAATCCCTATGTTCCAGTTTGAAAGTGGACACCCGGTATTTGTAGACCTAAATATTTTTTTTTACATTTAATGTATCTAATGAGGATTCTTCAACTCACCTGGTATATTCTGAATTGTTGGTATCGTCTGAATATTGGGCACTTGAATCACATTTCCAATGTTTGTTCCCCGAACCTGCTGCAGATTAGCAGGAATAACCGTAAACTGTTGTCCATTGGCTCCAGTGAACGTCAGTGGCTGTGCATTCGTATCAGCCTGCACAGTCACAGTTTGCGTCGCTACTGACGTGGGCGTCTGCTGTGAGTTTTGTGGCTGTGCGACTGATGCGCTTGCGATTTGTACTTGTTGAAGCTGGCCGTTGGGTGTGATGATGCTGGCCATTTGAGGAACTATAGACTGGGTCTGTATGATATTGGGAACGGTGGCTAGCTGCACTGGAAAGTGGATTGTCTGGTATATCGTC